>JAOTRH010000025.1:638227-652737 GCA_034768845.1 Heliamphora exappendiculata
CCTTCATCCGATGGGTTGTTTGGTAATATATTATCTTTACTGTCTTATTTGTAGGAAGTGGTAGTGTGTTTTCATTTTAGTGTGCTGTTGTGTATTTAGAAGTTAAATGGATGCTACAAAAGTCAAATGTGTGGCAATTGTATCATGTATGGGCCAGGAGTGTTCAGGACTTATGTTTGAGGAGGTCTTCGGATAAGCAGAGATTGAGAGTGATTCCTGATGTTTTGAGGAAGGCTGTCAGTTATGGGATTTGTATTGATTCCCAGCGCATAGTTGGTGGTAGAATTACTGAAAGGTGTTTTAGACAGTTCGGTAGTTTACACAATGGTCTAACTTGCATGCATACCCAATTCAATTGTAGCTTACTTCACAGTTCTAATGTGTTTAGCAGTTTCAAGTTTTCTTTATCAGTTTCATGCGAGGCCCCTCTCATTTTCTGTCCTTTAACATTTTCTTTTTCCTTCACAAATGCATGAGGCTCATCTTTAGTCACAAAGAGGAAGGTTTGATGTAGGAGCTCTTAAGCTCTTTTTGCTTGCTGAGAAAGTCACTCTGGCCGCCCTAGCCAAAGAGGTAATTCAGAGTTGAGTAGGGGATGGTTTTCCCAACTTCTAAAGCACTGCAAAATTGAGGCAGAAATGCTAGCTAGAGCTCCACGAAATTAATTCCCCACCCCCATTTGTTTTGTCCAAGAAAAATAGTTTGTATTTACAAAATTCAAGCAATGGGACCATCAACCCCATGTCCAACGGATGGGACCGGCTCAACACTGGGCTTCAGGTGAAATCTCAAAGTTCAAATTGAGAGTTGGTTCCTGCCAACTTAGCATGAAATCGTGTATTTAAAGACAGCTTAAAGCCAAATCAAGAAAAAAGTGATGCATTTTGGCAAATTCTTTCAAAATAGGATTATTTTTAAAAAAATTAAAGTTACAAATTTACAATGTTTGTCAAAATTACTGAGAAAACAAGCTTTAAGATATTCGGAATTGGGATGTTGATTTCCTACACGGAAGCCAACAGGTATAACTCGTGTAGGCAAGCACATCAAAATTTCTTAATCTACAAAACATATATATAACCTCAATAAAAAAGTAAAATCAAAATCTCTACACCGTATCATCTATAAACTTATGACCTCATCATCTAATAATTCATGCGAACTGCTGAAGAAAATGCAGGTTCACACGCATGCACCTACATGCGCCCCTAATGACAGTTCTCAATGTCCCACTATTCGGCAGCTCTTCCCTTTTTTCTCTTTCTATTCTTCTTCAGTAGCCCCTTTTCTGCTAAGGTCTTCAGTTTCTGTTCTTTTCGTGCTTTGGCTTTCTCCTCAAAGCCATCATCCATCATCTTCATCGTTGCCACACGTTTGGCCTTGTAAACCTGTGAAAATTGCACAGAAAAGAGTCAAGAACAGAAGGTCTTCACAAGGCATACTGATCCCCACTAGATATATCTACCATATGCAGACAACTAATGATGATAGTCAGCTACCATTAAAGAACCCTTCTCAAACTCCACAGAAGCCATCAGAATGCCAAGAAAGGGAGTAGTTTTTCAAGCTATGCACCACTTCACTTGGATCCAAGTGGAACCAACAGCCACTTTCCTGCGAAATACTCGGCAATGGGTTGAGCCTCATCAACACAAACAACCACCCAACACCCATGCCCGAAGAATTGTGATATCCTCCTTTTCCTCCTAAAAAAAAGTATAATAACAACAATAAAGGTCAGCTGGTCTCCCACCCTGCAGGGGTTTGATAAGGGTAGGACACTAGGATGCACACTTGTACAAATGCGAGAGACTGTTTCTGTGATTTGAACCCATAACGCCCACGTCAGAATGGAGTAAGATCAGCGTTGCGCCGAGGCCCACCCTTTATAATAACAACAATAATAGTGCAGAATTTATTTTTTTCAAATACTACCAGCATTGGTTCAAAACAACTTAGGCTACCACATGTTCTGAAAAGGACAACTGGTTGAAGCACCATCACATTTAGGGGCTCAAGCAATTACAAGGCATTGAGGATGATCTTAAATGTGGAGTTACCGTAAATAAAAGTATGTAAGATATATTTTTAATCAAGTTTTTCAAGCGATCTGGATATTTTGATTAGAAATATCATTCACACCATGTGTTAGCAATGCATAAACCTAAATCATTACTCGATTGGCCAGTGGCCATTCACGTCATAGACTTAACTTCGAATCCGTTTTACTCATCAAGAAGGATTTGGATGCAGTGAAAATAATATCCAGAATAGATGGAATTTGGATCCTGCAACTAGATAGCTTCAGCAATTCTGTGGCGTAAATCTATATAGTTACAGTACAAAGCAATTTTAAAAAGCTTTCAACAATTGATAACACTAGTCTTTACTCCTAAACCCTCCTGCAATCATACAGAGCTTGACACTACGAAAATACTAGCTTCTAACAGTTAGTTGGTTTTCTAGCAACTGAGATTGAGTTATAATAGCTAAAAGAAGCATATGATGCTGCTGCCGCATTTAGAAAGTAAAATTTGAGAAGCTTAATATAAAACAAAAATGTGAATATAATACCCAAAAAAGCTACTATGAACTGTAGATCCATATGCTGATCAATAAACCCCTGCAAATGCTTTGTGCTGTAAGAACCTAAGATGACAGCAACTATAAAAGCTAGAAACCAGTAATTAATCATAAACTTTGTAAAAATGATTAAACAAGCATCCCCGCGGCATCTTACCTTTGTAATATCAGCAAGCACCTGATTCTCTTTGCATTCGAATTTATCCAATTGTTTTCCAAGAACAGCTTCGATTTCATGAATTAGATCTACATCATTCTGGAAAACTAACAAAGTGAGCAAATTGAAAACAATAAATAGGAGAGAGAGAGAGAGAGAGAGTACCAACTGACACAATTTCACAGTAAAAAAAATTTGCTACTGTTCTATACAGGTAGTGATGTAAAGGAGGCTCTCGCACACAATAATAAATCATTCTCAAGTCACATTTTGAAGCTGAATCTTTCACATGACTTCTCCATTTTGAAGTAATAATTGGTAATATCGAAAGCAGAAAAAAATACAATTCCAAAATATGCCAATGACTAATTTTATTTCTTACCTGGGAAACTAAGCTCACAGCCTGCCCTCCTCTGCCTGCTCTTGCAGTACGTCCCACACGATGAATATAGTCCCTCGGGTATCTGCAGTGGTTAAGAAAAAGTTGGATTGTTGGTGTTTGTCAGAAGCTTGCAGCTATTAGTTTGTTTTCTTTTTAAAATCTGTGCCAGCTTGTTTGTCACAGTTTTTGCTTTCTAGTTACTCATGAGCCAAAAACTTCAAAAGGTTGAAAAAAACTGAGTTTGAGAAGTTTCAATGCTTTTAGCTTCAGCTTTTCAATATTCAACTTTCACTATAAGTTCAGCTACAACATATACCCAAAATTATACCGAAAAGAAATATCAGGAAACAAAAGCAACGAAGATTATGCTACAAATTATGACCTTGGGATATCATAATTGATAACAAGATCAACTGTAGGAATATCCAAACCACGACCAGCAACATCAGTTGCAAGAAGTACAGGAACTAGTCCAGATTTGAATCTATGCAGTGCAGCAAGCCTCAGAGACTGGGATTTGAATGAATGCAATGCTGCAGCTTCCAAATCAAGCTCTTCAAGTAATAAACTTAGAAGGTGACAACTCCTGCTCGAACAGTATAAAGATATATGGTAATTACCCAGGAAAACTAATTGAGTGCCAATAAATAAAATGCAAATACGCTTATTAAGATGGCCAGGCCAATATCCTTTTCCAATTTTTTCCCCTCTTGGTAAAGTTGTTTCTTTCTTCTTTTTCTTTGGGGGACCAAGAAAATGCATTTGTTTATTTACATGCTACTTGATTAGGCAATCTTGAGAAGTTTCTCAGACACTTCAGGTATTTTCAGTACTACCACAATTATATTTATATTTGACAGTATCTCGTCTCACGTGAGTTTATTTCATTATTTTCATATAAAAAATTTACTTAGTGTAAGAGGCCAATAATCCCCATAACTTGTATAACGTATTCAATGAAAGAATATGTCCATTGTGAAGCTTAAATATCATGCAGTATCCGTATCTTGCATGCAATCCCACTCACAATGCAGAATACACCAATATCTCTATGAATCCATTCACTTTGAGATAACATGAAAAACAGAAAATGCATAACTTTTGATGTCTTTCCCTGGTTTCAAAATATTAACACCGTTGATAAGGATTTGTTCGGGATCTGGATTGATATAACCAGTTTATGCAACCACAAACACATTGCGCATTACTCGAACACTGGGAGACAATATAGACAGAATATGCATTACCTGCATGTCGATACAAAAATTATGGCAGATCGAATACCCATGTCCTCCATTTTTGACAAAATGTGTAGTAGATAAACGTCCTTCACATTTTTAGGGATGAAAACATATTGCTGCTTAAGAGACTCAACTGTCTTGAAGCCTTCATATGCCTCATAGAAATATGCCTTGTTTGCAGAAAGCTCAAGCAGAGTTTGTAGATCACTTGTCATTGTCGCAGAAAATAATAAAGTTTGTCGATTTTTTGGCAAGCATTGAAACACCACCCTCAACTCCTCTTCAAAGCCAACATCCAGAACTCTATCTGCTTCATCCAAAACTAGAAACTGAACAGAATGATTAAATATAAGTTCATGGACAGTTAGAAAACATCTTTTTTGCCTACCATGAGTAAATTATAAAGAAAGGGGGAAAAAAAAGCATCATTCGTACAGAGAAAGAAAAAAAAATCCTCACCTTTGGGAACAGTGTGTGCCAAAGGAAAATAGTAAATTATAAACAATGAGAGCAACATGGTTTGGAGATAATCTATATAACTCGCGAGGTAATATCCAGTGAGAAGCCAAGTTATGAACACATATTACAGGAAATGTCATAATTATAGTTGAACAGGTTAAACATTCCTGTGTGTGTGTGTGTGTACATACTGAGATATAGATAGATATATAGATTAATTGTTATGTAGCATACATTGTTCAGTATTGGTACTTCACTCATTTTAAAGCAACCATAGTACAAGAAGGACGACAAAAGAGAGAGTCGTGAATAACTACATATAAAATGTGCTTGCTAAGTGCATTCCAATTATACACGTCAAACACAAACATGCCAATTTGTTGTCCGAAACAGGTGCTTCACACTAGAAGGATCCGTGGAAAATAAGTAATAACAGAAGAATCTTATAAGATAGCCATTTTGTCCTGAACCATTCTAAGGCGTAAAATGAAGCTGTTGACCTGATTACATTATAGCATTAAAATTAAATTCACCTTTTGCCAACAATGTATACTAATGATTGGAAAGGGCAGGTTGGATCTTCACGACATCAAACTAAGCTACTGGATATGACAGATCATGGTGGAATTTTATTCTCAGGAGGAGAAAAATGTGGATGGTGGAAACGGAAAGGTAGCTCATAGGTGTTCCCCCGGTCCCATTACCCTAGCTACTAATATGGGATACTTAAGAAACACAGACACTTCTACGATGATGGCGTGACGTGACGTGTCGTGTCGGACACCCGTGTCGTAGGGGAGAGCAAGAAACCGTGCACCTGATTGATCCGCCCGAACCCGAACCATGAAGAAGTCTTCTGGTCGGATTTGAATGCTAATTGGGTCAAAATCGGGTGAACAAATAAAAAAAACTCTCGGGTCTCGGTCGGTTATCGGGTGTTATAATGCTACACTCGACTAACCCGAACCGACCGAATGTAATTAGTTTTCGAAACCAAACCCTACGAGGTCCTTCGCTATTCCTCCTCATTTCCCATTTTCCCTCTCAATCTCCCATGCATGGTTCCACTTCCACAGACTAATTTCTCTGCGTTAACCCCTACGCGATTGATTTCTCTCCCCTTCTCTTTGGTCTTTGCCTTTTTCCCTTCACCCCTCCCGCTTCCAATTCGCAAACCCTTAGCAAACCTACAGGGTTCCAAGTTCCCTCCCATTTCCCCAATCCCACAGGGTTCGCAAAACCTAATCCCATTTCTCTCCCAGTCTCCCACGGTACCAAGTTCCAATTTCCAATCTTCCATCGACAATCGACATCGCCGCATCGAGCCATCGAGTCGCATCGACTCATCGAGCATCCGGAATTGATCGAGTATTCGAGTCATCTCCGCCTCTTGGCCTTTCCATCTCTCGCTAAGTCGAAGCAGATGCAGAAGCAGGCATTGGCTTGTTGGTATCTTGCATTGGTTTGTAACTTATAAATTAGAATTCAAGCAATAGGCATCCATCAAAATTGCAGAGCCAGCATCGGTTTGGGCTAAATTTCATTGTATTTGTTGGTTTTTGGTAGCTTGCATCTAGCTCTAGACCCAACCAAAACCGCACACCAAACCGATAACTTGCTGCGGATGGTTCTGGACGGATTGGCGGTCGGCGACGGTTAAGATTAGTCTTCAACCGACTTATACGGTTTGGAGAGCAGGCTCAATGCAAAACTGAACCGATCCAACTCGTGCTCTCCCCTGCCGTGTCGGACACGACACTCTTCGGACACTCCTAAATTCGTATTCAACATTTTTTAAACGTGTCTTAATTAAGAAATTAAATTTATAATGCTAAACTCTTTTTTGAAACTTGAAAAATACTTCAATTGCACTTCTTGAACTCTCCGAACACGTTCTACGTGATAAATTTCTTTATAGTAACAATACTTTGAATTCTTCAAAACAAAATTATGTACATTAAACATATTTTGAAACATTTATAAGAAGAAATATAAGACTTTTTAATTTTATTAGTAATTGTTGTATATTTTTAATTACTATTGAATAAATTATTTATATATTTGACATATAATAAATATATAAAAATGTAAAATTTTAACGTGCATTTTTAAAAAATTAATGCGTTGGCACGTACATGTCGTATCGCATGTCCGCGTCATATTGCGCGTTCGTGTCCATGCTACTTAGTGGGATACTAAAGAGAATGCATCAACAAACGTACTCAACTCATGGTAACACAAGACTCTTAGTTAATCGTGCACTTTTTATGTTAATGCCAACATATATCTATATTACAAGGGGCCATGGGACAATTGTCCCATGTGGCTCTTTTAATGGTTATGATTTTTTTAACTCAATGATGAGGATTGTGTACAGGCCAATCTCTCTCTCTATCTATCTATCCCTCCCCCCTCTCTCCCCCCCTCTCTCTCTTCTTTCTCCTCTCTCTTACTATTTTCGTTTTTTTCTCTTATTTCTCCTCTCTTACGATTTCCGTTTCTTTCACAGCTCTCATCTGCATCCGAAGCAACATTCTCCTCTCTCTTACGATTTTCGTTTCTTTCACAGCTCTCATTTGCATCCAAAGCATCATTTCGTATTTCTACACATAGAGAGAGAGAGAGAGAGAGAGAGAGAGGCTTAAAAATGACAGTCTCCTTGGGAGTGTTATCGAGCGTTTTAGCCGGTGAAACAATGTTGCTAACGAAGTTGTCGTCATTGTTATCTCCAGCTACCACATCAAGGCTGGCGAAGGAGACAAAAATGAGAGAGCCAAAAGGCAAGCCTCTGCGAGAGTTGCCAAAAATGAAAGCCTTCTTTGCTTCTCTAATACCCCTCACACCCAAGCTTTAAATCCCTCAATTCTCCTCTCTATCTAATGCTTAGGCCTCTTCTCTCTCTCTCTCTCTCTCTCTCTTCTTTATTACTTTTTGCAAACCATCAGTCAACGGTATATTTATTCAGTGAGAGCTGAGAGGGTACTATAGAGCTTAGTTTTTTTTTTTTTTTAATAAAAAGGTTGATGGAGTTTCCAAATATGGTATCCACTGCCTGGGCGTTTCCAACTTTGGGTTGCTCGTGATATTGGGTTTTTGAATTATATTGAGAAATGCATTTACGGTTCTAACTTCTAAGATCAAGGCGCGTCTCACCAATCTGAACAAATATTATTTGGGTATTTGAATATTGCTATTATATGTGAATATGTGAATATTGCTTCTTATACATTTCTATTTTGATTTAATGAGTTGTTAACTTTTTTTGGAATTATTAAATTCACATTTACAATGGCATTTTGACAGAGTGTCTTGAGATTCACGTTCAAATTAAAACATGTTCTTTTTTTCAAAAAAACAAACAAACAAATGCTATAAATTAAACTTTAGATAAAGTAGAGTTTAGACAAGAAAGAAATATTTTCATATAAAATTTGATCGAAAGATTTCTTATAAAGAGAGTTGATCTTGGAATCAGATTGTGTTAAAAAGTGGCTTTAGGCAAAGGTAATTTGCTAGTGATGAAATAAATTAAATCACTTTTATATTACACATGTTAGGATGCCTATATGACACTTCCCAGTAGCATTGATACTAACCAATAAAAAAGAGGAAAACTAATGTCTAGAATGCATAATCGTGTACACCTGAAAAAATTGTGCTCAAGAAAAATGGCCCAGCGTGAGCTATTACCCTTGTTTTTGAGAAGACAGCAGGGATATCAGGATTGTCATCAATAAGAACCTTAATCCTCCCGGGAGTGGCAATTACCACATGAGGGCGCTGCATCAGCTTCTGAGCCTGGTTAATCATGTCCATCCCACCCACCACGACCGCGCATCGCAAGTTCAAGCAGGAGCCGAGAGCCCGAAACTGCTCGGCCAGTTGGTACGCTAGCTCCCGGGTCGGCGTCACCACCAGTGCAAACACCCCGTAGGGGTCCTCCGCGAGGCGGTGGAGTATCGGCAGTGCAAAGGCAGCCGTTTTGCCGCTGCCCGTCTGGGCTAGCCCCAAGACGTCATCGCCGGCGAGGATTCGGGGAATGCAGTGATGTTGGACTGGGGTGGGTTTCTTCATCCCGAGTTCTTTGCATGTTTGGGCTGCCCATTCGGCAAGGCCGAGGTCTGCGAAAGAGCGATAACTAGGGTTGGGGTCTGGGTTTGTTTCTCTAAGGAGGGGCCGAGAGTTACGGTTCTGGGCGGCAGTGGTAACAGGGGCTTTGGGGGGTTGTTTAGGGAAGATTTTCCGGGAAAATAAGGGGAAGTTCGCGTCGACGGGGGTTTCCTCGTCCATACTTGTTGAAAGAATTTGTATAATTGTATCCAGAGGTACTTGCTGCTCGGAGATTATGATTTCCCGGATGAATTCAAGTTCCGTTGTTTCAGAGGTCAGTTGGGAAAAGCCAGAGCATCGATTTATGTTTGCTTGTTTGGGTTAGCTTTAGCTTATTTTAAAGGCCATTTTAAAGGCCCAATTCTCTCTCTCTCTCTCTCTCTCTCTCTCTCTCTCATTCATTTATAATTCTAGTTAAAAAATTAAGTTAAATTTAAATAAGTTTTGGTTGTTTTATTTTGATTTTTATTTAAAATTGACAATTTTATTATTCTATATATTTAATATCAATAATTATATACAGTAATTAGTAGTAATAAATAAGTTATGAATACATAGTATTATTGTATTTTAAAAGTGACGAGAGTTTATATTTTGATTTGACTTTTTATTTTTTTTATTTTTTTGTCAAACGAATAATTTTAATTTTTTGATATTTTTAACCAAAAAACTAAATATATCAATTAGAAAAGCCCCTCTTTCGCGTCAATTCTACTCGTAAAAGGGTTTTTTTTAAAGAGTATTGTTACATAGACACCGAACACATGTTCAAATACATTTTTTTTTATATAGAGTGGATCTTATACAATTGTAAAATTCATTTCAAGTAAGAGGAGTGTGCTTGGATATGTTGACATTTTTTTAATTTAAAGTTAGAAAAATATTAATTGAAAGTTCTAAACTAATTTTAACAGCATTACTCAACAGAAAAAATTATTGGACAAAAATCATTCCTAACATAGACGATTATATAAAATTTACCTTCTTTACTCAATTGGAAAATATTTTTTAAATAAAAAAGAAGTTGAGAGAAATTATTCTATAGGTAAAGAATATCATATCAGCATGCTAATATAGTGTGCTCAACTAATACATGAATATCATGTACCCTTTAATATAGAGTCATATTGACATGTATAACCAATGCCCTTCTCTATTGTAGGGTTACACTTTAAAACATAGAAATACATGTCGTGTCTATCAATTAGACATATCATATTAGCATTTTTTACCCACTGAAAAACTTCGCGAAGAGGACACACTTCACGTTCATTGTACGAATGAAAAATGTGTTTAAATAAAACAAATGTGTTATCATGTGCATATATATTATATAATTTTTCATACATAAAAAGTTAAGTTAATTTTTCATACAATAAAAAGTTACGTTTTTCAGGAATTAGGGGCAGGGGTAAGGGGGTTGGGTTTTAGAGTCCAGAGTGTTTGAGGTAAACTGTCAAGATCATTGATTTGAATACAATTTTTTCGATAACAAAAATACTGGACAGACAATTGTCGAAACAGGTTCCAGTTTAGAACTTTCTAATATTGAACGATCACAATAAACTCGTACTCTAAAAGTTAGATTTAAAATTATACATTTCGAAATCTAGTAAAATGATTTCGGTTACTACAACAACCACGAATGTGAATCCATCGAGTTGAAACCCCGATAGCCTTCTACTATATTTTCATATGCGAGTCACGAATGTAGAGTGGGTTACAATCTATCGTGATCTTGAACCTACTAATCTAGCCACCTAAGATTTACGTAAAAATTCTAATTTAATAATGTGTGGAATGTGAGTTAGGGTTAGCATAACCGCATATATATAGGATTACAACAGTGACATGTGAAATAAATATGACTTGAGCTTCTAATGTAATTATGAAAATTTACATGCCCATGAGACAATTTCATAAAAACATAAATTACAATTTATACCACTAAAGAATCGTAATTGCACTCTCATCCACATTCTCAAAATCGATTATTCGAGCTCATGTTATTAAATACTTAACTCATATCCCAACGTTAAGATTTTCGATACCAGCCAATTAAATTTAATTACTAACAATTTAATTTAATCGGCTTTTTAAAATTACTTAAGTTCTTCCGCTTAACTTATTTGACGGTCGAATAATTAAATTTACCTGTAGGATCCTCGCTAAAACTTATAAGTTTCCTTAAGCGGGTATTGTCAATCTCGAACAATCAGGACGTGAATTTCGTCAATAATTAATATTTTTCATATATTTAACACTGCTATTCAACTCACAGAGAATATTAACCCGTAAAAGATCGTACCTTCTAATGAATCAAAACAACAAATACTAAATACACGTGAATAATGATTATTTCGGGATTAAGAGTATAAGCACTATCATAATTTGGGTGCGAATTAATTTATATAGTCAGTATAAAATTAATCACCCCAATATGGTCCTATTCTATACACATAAGTATACTAACACAGAGAATCGGAATAATAGAGACACTATAATTTGTTCCCCGTAATCAAGACAGGCTTACCAAAACTTTGTACTACAGTCATATCGATGGTTTGTCCAATTCTATCTAAACTGTGAACTGTAAACTTATACTCTGCAAGAACGTATAATATGATCTTCTGTGTGCAAGTTGTACTCTACACACCAGATTAAATACTATTTAAAATAAATGACATCCATACATAATATTAAAGAAATGATATCGTATACATTACTCGTTAAGATTCTCTTAAAATAAAAAATAATTTTATTAAAGAATAAAATAAAATACTAAAGCCAACAAAATTCATGATTTTTTAGTATACAACCATGACACAAAGAACATGGTCTAGGGTCAAGGGTCAAGTGCCTAGGGGTTGAGTTTTGAAGTTTTAAAGTTTTGGGTTCGAAAACCGAGGACATGGTCGGGGGTTCAAGGGTTGGGGGGTTGGGGGTCGAGGGTCTGGCCATTATCTTCACTACTGCTGTCTGCCCCACCACTATCACCACAATCACCACTGCAACCAATACTAGCACTATCATATCCATTGCACCATTATTTTCAAAGTAACAACCAAACACAATTTTTTAAAAAAAATCTATCGAAAATATTTTCCTAACAAAAATATTTTCTGTCACGATAAATGGAGCGCAAAATCAACTTATTTTTTATTGGCTTAAAAAAAATCGTTGACTGATAATTTCTATGATAATAAGTACCATACAACGTAGAAAATATTTTTCGTCAAAGAAACGGGTGAGATGGGTTCCTTGATTCTCACTCAATCTTTACACTAATTGTTCTGACACCATTTTTCGAAATGAGTGTGCATCATCCAGCTTGTAAAAAAGAATTTTCTGTTATAACTTAGAAGCTTGATGGCTCCCTTATTCTCTCTTATTCAGCAAGGGAGAAATGAAGAAAGCCACATCTAGTGGGATCTTTGTGATTGTGAAGATTGCTATTTGAAGGGACATGAATCATAGCTTAAGTATGAATATATGATGGAACATGGATTCGTTACCCCTGTGACACCGAAGATCAAACAGACACGGAAAGCTAAGAAGAAGAAATCCTCACAACAAGAAACCAGTGATTTGCTCTGTGTTCTACTTTTGTAAATTTAATTTTAAAAAAACATCAAAATTTTTACCTCTTAACAATTCAAACCTTGAGTTTTTTTATTTTATGGACTATAAATTTGATTTTTAGATTCGAAATAATCTAAGTTGTCTATCATACTTCCTTCGTTACTATTGATGAAACAATTAGACACAGAGAACAAAGAGGTTGGATGGTGTCGCTTCTTTATAAGGCCTGGAATTAAACCTCATTTTCTTATCCGTATTAAAAAATATATTAACAAAGGAGAGAGAAAGAGAAAAAAGGAAGGAGAAAAAGAGGAAAAGAGAAATAGATAGTACCACCATACATACATTTGTTATTAAAAGCTGATTTTAGATTCAGATTTGACCAACAAGTAAAAAGCATAACTGCACTGGAAGCAATTGAGTTGGAATCATTCGCTCTAACTGCCAGCCGATGAAAAATATTAAAACATCTTAGAACCAAATAAATCTTGCTAAAAAGTTTCTAGAATATCCAAATTGTTTGGAAATTACACCCACGATCACATGCAAAGAAAGAAAAATCAAGAATGAACCACAAGAGCATAACGCAAGAAATTTACATGGTTCAACAAAATTGTGTCTATGGTTGCGAGGATCACACTTTTTACTATTCTTTGAGAGAGAATACAATTCCAACGATAATTAACTTAGCAGCTAGGGTTTAACGTAACAACTTTTATAAATAGATTACCTAACTAGAATTGGGTTAAAATTCGCGCACATCAACAACTGTATTATGTCCATATGAAATTAGCCTCCAGACGCTCCACTTCAAAAACCTGGGGAACCTTTACTGCCTCGTTCCGTTTGAATGACTCGAGCCCCCGTCCAGATGATTGCCCCCATATGGGTTTTTTCTTTCAATGTCAACAATGCGTCACTTGAAGTAAAATCATTCGAAGTCTTCTAATACCTGAAATTCTCGATCTCCTCAATCGGAATAAGGGAACCTGTATGATTCATTCCACCATCTTTTAAGTTTGAAGACCAACCGAAGTTGAATAGGTCTTCACCTTCTCCATCGTCACTACTTTAGTGTATATGTTTTCAAGATTCTCTCTCGTGTGGATATTATACAACCAAATTGCCGTTATTTCAACTGAGACTAGATCAAGTGATACTTGATGTTTATATGTTTAGTCGTTGAATGGAATCCTAAGTTCTTTTCCAAATGTGTTACACTATGACTATCACTGAGTAATTGATATTTGTTTTATCTGTTACCCAACTCCTTTAAGAAACTCATGAGCCATATCAATTCCTTTTACACCTATATGACTACTACATATTTCGTATATATGGTGGAGATAGTTACAATCTTCTGTAACCAATAAACCCAGTTGGTTGTTGCACTACCCAATGTGAAAACATACTCGTAATATTCATCCTGCTATTAATGTCACTTGCGAGATCAGACTCCACATACCATTGTAGTCGAGTCTCTAAGTTGTCACAGCATAATGCATTATCTGTAGTACTCTTAAAGTATCTCATAATCCATTGTGTTCTTTACCCGAACCACACATAATCATGCTCATATCCCACTGTATAGGAAATATTTGACCTTGTACATGTAATGGCGTACATATGGCTATCTACAATCAATGTGTAAGGTGCCTTAGTCATGCTCTTTTGCTCTTCTTCATTGACTGCTCCTTGATCTTTGAAAGCCAAAAATGGGTGCCTAAAGGCGTGCTAATGGGCTTATCACGATTCATATTGAACCACTTCAACACATTTTCAACGTACTCTCCCTAGGAGAGCTTTGGCTTTTTGTTCACCCTATCTTGACTGATCCACATGCCAAAAATTCGTTCAATTGCACCTAGATTCTTCATGGAAAACTCCTTAAACATCTGTACTTCGAGTTTCTCAATCACATTCTGTTAGCACAAATGCTTCATTAATTAATTTTGATGATTTTAATATTTCATTTCCTATAAATAAATATTCTTTA
>JAOTRH010000025.1:652837-667989 GCA_034768845.1 Heliamphora exappendiculata
AAAAGTTTTTTTAAATATCCATAGCTAGCAAAGAACCCAATTCTCCCCCCCCTCTTGGGTTGCCTGTTTCCTAACACATTCATACTAGACCTTGTAACCAATATGCCATCTGCATACAATAATACTATGCGATGAGAAACAAATAAAATTTTAAAATAACTGCATGGTCACATGGCATCTACTAAACCCAGCACCTGCCATCAAGGTATCAAACCTTTTATATCACTGTATAAGCTTCTTTTGTGCTTGCAAACCTTGTTCTGATGTCCCTGTACTACATAACTCTGTTGCTTCATCATATAGATATCCTTAACTAGATCTCCATGGAGGAAAATAATTTTAACTTTTAAATGCTCTAGGAGTAGATTTTCTTCTGCCACAATGCTCAAAACTGATCTAATGGTAGGGGTTTTCACAATTAGTAAAAAGATCTCTCTGTAATTTATCCCTAGCAAATCCATTTACCACCAATCGTGCCATGTTGAAATTTGCTTGCTATCATCAACTTCTTATTTCAGCATGTAGACCTACTTGTTTTGCAAAATTAACTTATCCTTGTGCAACTATACAAAGTCCCAAATCTAGTTCTATGATAGAGACTCCATCTTATTATCCATTGCACGCTCCCTCTCCTCCATGTTATCAACCTGCAATGCTTTTTCCTAACACTCTAATTCACCATCATCAATCAGCAATAAATAATTTAATGATGGTGAATAAAACACTCTAGGCTTACTAACTCTTTTGGATCTCCTATGGGGAGGAATTCTATTATTCTGTGTGTGGAGTAAGTTGTATATTAATATTCCGAGACTTCAAAATATTTTTGTCAGAAACTCCATCAAACTCAACAAAATCTTAATTTTTTATAGCTTCCTTGTGCCGACATTGTCTATACAAGACTGACTCATAAATATCACATCCACACACTTTGTGTTTTTCAATTTTTACAATCCCACAACTTATAGCCATAGCTACCATCCTATAGCCGATAAAAACACATTTTGAGATTTAAGATCAAGCTTACCCATATTCTCCGGCTCAATATGTACATAAGCATTGCAATTGAAAGTACGTAAATGGAAAAGACTTACCTATTTTTCAATCCACGCTTTCTCTAGAAAACCATTATTCAAAGTCAATTGAGGTACCTTGTTAATAAAAAAAACTGTCATGTTCACTGCATTTTTTTATAACTATTTTGGCAATTTGGCATGCAGCCGCATGCTCCTAACACGTTCTAGAATTGTTCTATTCATGCATTCTGCCATCTTGTTTTGCCTTGACTTCATCAGAACAGTCATAACCTTTCTAATTCCATTAGTTGCGCAATAATGTTAACATTTTTATTGTTTTAGTACTTGTCGTTGTTATTTGATTTCAAACATTTCAACTTCAACCTTGTTTCATCTCAACCAAAGCTTCCAATTCTTGAATATCCAAAAACATTATTTTTTTTATACAAATAAACCCAAACCTTCTTAGTAGCACCATCGATAAAAGTAACAAAATATCGCGAACCACCTAAAAAAGACACTTGATATGGTCCCCATACATTGTTATGTACCAATTTCAGTCTTCTGTATTTGGTGTTTTTTTTTATCGTTGTGAAAACAACTTTCTTTCTGCTTTCTAGAAGCACTTTCAACACAAAAGTTCAAGTCCAATGATTGCAATTCCGATAATTTCCCCTTTGATATCATTACATTTATCCCTTTTTTGCTTATGTGGTCGAATTATCGATACCAAGTGCTGGCATCAACCTTAGACTTATTTGCCACTTTTACTTGATGTAGGAACCCGAGGACACGTACAATATACCATCTTTTTTTCTACGGGCCAAAACCAATGACCCTTAGTCACTATCCATGAAAATGACATCACAACCCCAATTTTTAAAAGCTAACCCACTGAAATCAAATCTTAATTAAATTGTGTACGTGTTTAACATTCCTTAGCTTTAAAATTGTACCAACTGATTAGGTAATCCGCACATCACTCTTCCCAATAATGTTGTAGGCCTCATCATCCCCCATATATAATTGTTAGGGATATCCATGTATAAAGTAGCATGGGACAAAACTCTCGAGCCTCTAATCCAAGACTTGCTACGAAAATCTAGTGCATAAATTGAGGCACCATTACCTTTATCATCAATAAGGTTAAACTATATTCTTACCTCCTTGATTGCTGTCGTCCCGCGACTTTCTCGGTGCTTTGCATTCCTTTCTGAAGTGCCCCTTTTTGACCCCAATACCAGCGACCACTGTCTAACTTTCCATCACTAACCCGAGAATTAGATCTCCTCTTATAGCTTTCGATATGTTATTCCCGAGACCTTTGTGATTTCCTCCATTGTTTTTTTGACTTCTACCTTATGTGTTTAAGGCTGAACCAGAAATAGAATCTTTACTTGAAATTCTCATTCGAGCCTCTTCTTCTAGAATAAAACCTACTACATCTTCTAACTTTAACTTTGCTGAACTCGAAGAGTTGCTCACCACGACAACTAGGATGTTCTAACATTTTGGAAGACTCGAAAGCAAAAGAAAAGTCTTCACGTCATCTTCGAACTCTATCTTTATTGATTCCAACTGATTGGTGATCGTGTTCAAATCATAGATGTTCGTTAACAAGCGTATTATCTGCCATCTTTATATTAAATAGCTTCTTCACCAACTATACCTTATTTGGTGCAGAAGGCTTCTCAAACATCTTCTCATATCGCCGCTAGCAATCCTATTGTTGTTCTTTCCTTTACGATGTTCGAAGTGACAAGTGATTATGAAGGCTTAATCGCATGGTCTTTAGGACTTTATGATCAAGTAATTCCCATTCATTTTTTGGCATCTTTTCCAACTTCTCCCCGAGTAAGGAAAGATATAAGTTCTTCTATTATAGAACGTCTTCGATTTGCTCGTTTTTTGACTCCAAATTTCAAAACTCTGATACGAGTTGTTTGACAATTACATTCACGCGAACTAAACACAATCACACAAAAGAAAGAAACGATCAACAATCAACCATAAGAACACGACACAAGGATCTTATGTGGTTCGACAAAATTATGCCTATATCTATGGGGCTCACACTTTTTAGTATTCTTTTAGAGAGAATATAATTACAATAATAATCAACTTAGCATCTAGGTTGAACATAAGAACCCTTATAAAGAGATTGCCAAAACTAGAGTTAAATTAAAACTAGTGCACATCAGTAGCCGCATTTTGTTTGGACGAAATTGATCACTGTCTGAGCGCACTCTGCCAGAAACTAAAAGTTGCATTATGCCAACTTCCATCTAGATGCCTTTGAGGCCCGTGTGAACGCTTCACTCCAAAGACCTGATCACTCCACTCTAGAGACTCCACACTAGAGACCTGAGGAGCCTTTACTACCTCAATCTATCCGATCGACTTGGGAAACCGTTGGAACGGTTTCCCCTAGAGTGGTTTTTTCTTCAATATTAACACAAACTAGGGGTAAGTTGTGTTCTGAGCTATATTCGTGTTTTATTTAGATTCTTTACATAAAAATTCATACCTGAAATAGAAGTGCATTTTTTGAAAGAGAAAATATGGTGCTTATGCATTCCTTGTATACGGTATTATCCTCGTGCGTGTGCTCATTATAGATAGATGCTCATTGTAGATAGATCATACCAGAGTATTGGAAAAGGTTTCAAGTTCGGAGCGCGAACTGAAGTGTTACCGCACAAGACAGAGGCGGCTTCTGATTATGTTTGCTTCTGCATTGGTATTTCTTAGTATTTATACTGGTGTAATGCAGAATAATGTAACGAAGAATAATGGAGTAGTTTTTGCAATGAAGTTGATTTTGTAATTATGAAGATGCAACCTTGAATTAGAACTGTTGAAATAAAGAAGAAAAATATGCCAGAATTGCACTTTGAAAGGAAATACAATGGATGTGTGAGTCTGTGACACTGTTCACTTAATCCAAAATATATTTGACAAACTACTAGTTCATAAACAAAACAAGTGACTCTGTTGTGCCTACTTTGACTTACATTACAAAACACCGCATTTATACCAACCAAAACACATGGCTTGAATTAAAAACACATCATATACACAAATACTTACCTTGTCACCCCAACTACACAAACAATTAACTACTTATCACTTGGCTTGAATTCAAACAATTTTCCTTGAACTGGACTGACTGTTAATCTCAAGCACTGGATTGACTGGCATCCATTTCCAACTTGGCAGCTTTGCCTTTACCTTTGCACTTGCTGAGTATGCATTGTCATCCCCACTTGTTGGCTTCTGATCACCGGCTGCTGTTGAATTTGCTTTCTAATCCCCCCTTCTGTTTTCTTATTATGCAACCCCACTGAAATTTTCTGCTGACAGTGATGCTGTCTTGAATTCAGGAATGTTCTTGATCTCCTTTTTCACCAATTGAGAGCAACCATTACATTAACAAATAACTAAACTAATTATCAATGAAATTAGCTAACATTAATATGGCTTTGCTTGGTTATGGATAAAGATAAGTGTAAAAAAAGTGAAAAAAATGGAAATGGAAGAAGAAGAAGAAAAGATCCAAAACAGAAAATTATTGAAGATGAACCAAAGTTTAATTGCCATAAAATGTTAATTCAAAACCGTTCAACTATTTCCTTCTAATGAAAGGGAAGTGAAGACATATGCGTAAGAATCTCAATGGCTGATTGTGGCTGATAGATCTGAGAAGAAGCTGCTTCTTCAGAATAGTAACCTACATGTCTGCATGTCCTAATCAAACCCATCTCTTTATGGTGCCTAGTAGAGAGATGGTTAGATTACCGTATGAATCCAAATTCTGCCTCCTTTCAAATGGGAAGCCCATCCCAGAATATAGGGCGAATATTTCCACCCCGCTCAAATATTCTAACCTTCATATGTCCAGGCTGTAATGTGTTTTGGCCAAATCGTTATAAATTTTCTCAGGGTAATCCACTTAAGCAGACAAGGAATAATTTCAGGGCCCCATGGAGTCTAACCAACTTGGCAAAAATTTTATTCCAACTTTATATCAAGGCTATTTATCATGGTAGGCAAGTAATGAGAATTGGCCATGGTATTTATATTTGCTACCCATTCCATCCTGCCAAGTTTACAAGCATAGGTTAACTGCATTCAAGTCAATTCCAGAATCAGTTCCCAAGGGAAACATAAGAAAGAAAATGAGAGAGATGAGGTTAAAAGGGAGGGCCTGGAGGCACATGAGGTTAAAAGGGAGGCACAAAGAGGTTACCTTGTATTGTACATGAGAAAAAAGATAGCAAGCATTGTTTTAGCACTTTAGGGTTCATCTACTGAACGACAGAGCTTCCTCAATTCTCCTGATGACTACGCTTAAACTGCCACCACTCTCCATAGCTTTTACAGCAGCTTGATGAGCATGTTTATGCCATTTGAGCAGATTATAAGACTGCAGAACTGACCACCTTGCTTGATTTGACATCTATTTCAGCAAATGTCAAACACACCGAGTTTAGTATTCATTAACATATTCGTCAAGTATTTATCGAGAGAGAGAGAGAGAGAGAGAGAGAGAGAGAGAGAGAGAGAGAGAGACCTGTGAGACAGACAATGGGGTTTCCAGAAGAATACAGATACTCCTGAAGAGGTTTTCATCATTTTCTCCACCCTCAGCTTCCCCATAGATGAGAGCTTCGGCAGCGATCCCAGCAAAAAGCACCATGCAGTACCTGACCAGTTTTTCAAATTCAGGAAATAAATAATAAGTTTATGGTGTTTAAGGATAATGTTTATTTCAACTGTGCTGGTACTCTAACAGATCCCATTCTCTGATCAAGTTGACACACCATCAAACATGTTTCCAGTTAATGAATGAGTGTAGTGCAGTTATTTTTCAACTGCATACATTTATAATTTTCCTAAGAGAATGATATGTAAATTGAAACATTAGAAAACGATGCAGTCTACTAAGCATCAACCACAAACCCAAAAGCACTAAAAGATCCCACAGAGTTGTCACAATATACCCCAATTTACCCACAAGGAAATAGTTATTCAACTTACGGAACAAAGTGCCAACACAAATATAGCGAGATGCAGGCTTGAGTACCCACCTGTCAAAGGCAGTACCGCTTAGTCGGCCTTCAGCAAGTTCATTTTGAAGTTTCTCATCCCAAAATTGAGTTCCAGCCTGAGAGAAAAATTCTGCCAATGAGGTTATGTGGTCAACTGACATATACTGAAATGTAATTAAGTTTAGATGAACTCAGGGCCATGAGAGCGAAGAGAATTAGTACTGATCATATCAATTACAAAGCTCAGCATTCCCCACTTCATAGAAACCAACAAGGATGGTTAAGGTTGATTGCTAGTTTAGACTTTCGCAAATGGTTTTGGAATATAAGATGGGAAAATAACTTTGTTTTGGTTGCCAATAACCTCTGAGAGAAAAATGTACACCAAATTTCTGCCTCTATCTTCCGTGCAATGGACATCCCTCTCCAACTAGCAGTTCAATGAATGAAAGTATCATTGATGCAACAAATTCCTTGGTGAGTGACCAAGCTTTTAGTGTTAATTGGTAAAAGAAGTAAATTATTACCCAATCTTCACTTATCTACAATTCAATAACAAGCAGAAGATATAACTTGTTGCCCGTCACCAGATAAAGAAAAACATGCACAAGGGCCACACTAAGAAAGAAAACAGCTAAAGTCCAAGACCAAGAATTTTGTTGGTTGGGCAGTCATAAGAGTCAAATTAAGGTCAATGCAAGAAGCACTCGATTAAAGTTCAGACTAATAGATTGTGAAAAAGGTGCAATACTAACTCGTTTAATTGCTTCCATTTCACAAAAGGTGCAATACTTTGTTTGATTGATTCCATAAAGTGGAAATTTCGATAAGAATGAAATGGAAACACTTTGAAGCATTGTGAAAAAACAGTATAACATTTTAATTGAATGCAGTAAAGGATACAGAGAAAAATGCAGGGAAGCTCACACTATTTGAAGTACCTGTCCTTGAATGCCCATTTGCATTGCTACAATTGGGTCTAAAATTACCCCACGAATTGGACAACCCATAACGTATGCTGCAAAATTACGTAAGAAAATCAGTCCTTAATAAATTAAGGGTAAGAAAAAGAGCCACAAGGCCCACAATCCTCTTGTGATCATACATTTGATCATCGCTCAATGTGCTTAACATATGGGAAATAGCTCTTCAACTTCGATACATTTGGACACTTAACACCATAGTTTTGAATACCGTACCGGCTAGCGTACCAGTTTTTCCATTGGTATGGTACGTACTGGTATCAGTGAAATAGCGGATACCGTTTTGGATTTACCGCTACGCATATTATATATACTTATTTTCTATATATATATATATGTGTATATATATCGACAAATAACTAATTTTCACATAAGAGACAAATAACTAATTTTCACATAAGAGATCTTAAAGCATACTCATTGTTTCATACATATCCATCACAAATGTGTCAGAGCAAATAAGTTCAACCCCCAAATCAGTCACATCGTGCATCAGATAATAAAATTTTTTTATTATCTCCAGTAGCATATTGAACTCAATCCCGAAAATCATACTCCACTACAAAATGATTCATACACTTAAAACCGTAAAATCAACTGAATTGCACACTTGAAACTTACTGGAAATATTATTGCGGATTCTTAGATGCATCCAATGTAGTTAGAAAACGCAAAAAAAAGAAAAGAAAAAAAGACACAGATTAATAGAGAATCGGACTATCGGGGTCATACTGTTGCAAGAATGGTTGCTGGCGAACACCTTGGCGGCGGTGAGATGGTTGCCGTCGAGGATGATGGCGGCAGCTGTGGCCTGTGAGAACTTTGTTTCAGAATCTCAGATTAGTTCTGAGCTTTCAACTTTGCAAAGCCAGTTTGCCCTAGCCCATGACCAGTAAGTCGTTTTGTGACTTTGTCCAAAACGACGTAGTTTTGCCAGTTTTGTCCAAAACAGCTTTGGCTAACATGGTACCACCCGGAATTCTCAAATATTGTATACTGCCCGGTATGACCGGGCATTTCCGGTACTTCCCGGTACCACCCGGTATGGTGGCCGAGATGGAACAGAGCTTTCATGGTACCGGTATTGACAAAAAAACGGTAAGTATTGGCCGGTGCCAGCCGGTACAGAACGGGATTAATAACTTTGCTTAACACAATACATAGAGAAGTATAAAAAGCAAAGGATGACATTCAATTTTCAAAACTCCTAAAAAGGAATTTGATCTTGGGAGAAGGGTATACCTGTAATAAGATGTCCTGCTTCATGAACAAGAATACGACGCCTATACGGCGGCCAGTAACTTGAGATTTGAGCTAAACAGGAACCACCGAGGAATATAGAATCTATCATAGCCAATCCCAATATAGCTGCTAGATTAGGTCTAACATCTATTCCTTGATTTAGCAAAAAGGATACCCCGCCAAGAAAAGCAACCAAAACAACACTAGAGCTTCCATAAAGACCCCACTTCTTTGGTGAAAGTTTAGACACTGGAGAGAGAGAGAGAGAGAGAGAGAGAGAGAGAGAGAGAGAGAGAGTCAAATGGCATATTCCACTTGCACCAAGTGCTGTAAAAATAACAAACAAAAAACTGTACACAAAAGAATTATTTCAGCAAGAGTCAAATGGCATATTCCAATTGCACCAAGTGCTGTAAAAATAACAAACAAAAAACTGTACACAAAAGATTCATTTCAGCACATGGTCCAGAGAAATTCTTAGACAACACCTGGGCTCTAAGGCCAATGGTTTCATAGAAGTCCTCAATAATCTGTGACAGCTACTGTTCATAGTTAGGATAAGTTCCATGACTGTTCAGCGATTGGATGTAGAGTGTAACAAAGGTACTGCACCTTCCAACCCAGTTGAAGACTTCAAAATGCTAGGTGTAACATCTCTTGGGCCCTCCAAAACTGCAAAAGTAGAAGATTTCCATTCAATTTGCAATTAAGTTTTCATTCTGTAATGGATCACAAAATGCCATGAATGACCATCCAAAAATACAAGTGCAAGAACAAGGTAGTCAATAAACCATGCAAAACTCTTACGTGATTAACCTGATATGTGTTCATCTTCAAATAAACTAGCCTGAAGTCTCTAAGAGCATCTCCAAGGATGACTTGCTAAAATGGATATTTAGAGCCAAATTTGGGTTGATTTGTGTCAAGATGCCATATTTTACCAATATTATTCCAATGGTGCAAATATTATTTCTTTTATAGTTCTATTTTTCTCACAAATTACCAAATGGGAATGCTATACGCGGGTCTGATCACGAGAGATGTAGCGACAAAAAGATTTGCCAAAATTTGGCAAATGCCACAACTAAAACTTAGTCAGATTTTGACAGCTGTTATGCTTAGCCATTGGGGAGCTCATTCTTGCGCTTCATGCCAAATTTTTTGAACCGGCGGGGCTTTTAGCCAGTTAGGAGAACCTCCAAGGACATGGACTGAGAATCATGATAACATGAGAGAAACAAAAAGGACCTACTGTCATTATGAATTCAACTCATCTCAGCTAACATATTATTCCATTCCCACCTATTTGGTTACCCACTTGATGAATTAGTTGTATAGTTTGACGTAACTGTTCAAATGATCCCATTCCCACCTACTTGGATACCCACATAATTAGTTGTATAGTTTGCAGTAACTGTTTAAATGAACCTCAAATAAAACAGATAACAGAAATTTAACTACGATTTTATTGAAGAAGAAGAAGCTCAAGAGTTGTTTGAATCCACAAGAGGGTATGAGGATTTCTAAACAAGTTTGGAGGAGAAAAGAAGAGAATGACAATAAGAACTCTAGTGAGGAATGGGTCAATGTGAAGAAAGTGAAGGATAAAGATAATCAAGCTTCTTAAAGGGAAGAAAATGTTAATCAAGTTTCTAAAAGGGGGCTTGGCGATCAGTCGTCTAGAAAGCTTGTTGAGACTTCCACTTCTTATATTTTGAAATCATCAAATGCCCTTGACATCCTTTCTTCAAGTGAGCTCAGGAAATAACATAATTGCAAGGAGATTGATAAGGTAAAATCGAAATGAAAATGAAAGGGTAAATTGAACTCATCCTTTAGGGATGAGAACAAGAGAAAAACAAGAAGAACCTTGATGTGAAGATTAGAAATCTCTCGATTACTCGGAAAAAATATTTTTGGTAATTTTGAATAGAGTTTAAGTTGTTGATACTTGTTGCTTTTGTGTCTTGTTAGCTTTTTTGAGTCGGGTTAGCTTTTGTGTTTTTTTGTTTTTTATCATTCCTGGTCTCTTGAGCTGTGAGAGTTTTTTTAGTTTGTTGGCTAGGATGTGTTTTTTATCTTTATTGTAAAATCTCTTTTTTGAAATAATATTAATCAATTACTTGTTCAAAAAAAAAAAGTATACTGAAAGCACATCTTTAAGTTATTGAACAATTGTATAATATAGGCAAGTAAATTTGCAACGGTAGGACCAAAAGGACAATATTTACACCAAATTATCTACGAGTTACAAAAAAATAAAATAAAATAATAAAAATATATTGCGCGGAGGATTACCAATACTTCGACACTTGCCGAAATTGGGCAAAAAACCCCTATCCTTGAGAAACGAATAGGCAGCCGCAACAAGAGCCATATTATCGGCATTCAAGCAAGTATCCAGAACCTCCCAATCCCTCTCCCATCCAACCCAACCCAAAGACCGAATGGAGTCAATCGAGGAGCTCTCGGTGGGTTCGATGGGGATGTCTTTCAAGAAACGAAGCGCTCGAGCGAGGTCTTTGTCCTTCACTGCGTCCTCGTACTCTCGCCATTCCCTGAGAGCTTTTGTTGTTACCCGCGATCGTCGTCGTTTTCGGCTAAAAGGTTGTTTGGGCTCTGCAAGTGGGTGTGCTGAGAATGATGATGGGTTATGGGGGAAGTGATCACTCGGTCGAGCAATTCCACTGCGTGATGAAATTGCGAGGTCGGGAGGAGGAAAATAGAGGGACATAGCCATTGGAGGATCTCTCCACAGAAAAATCCTCTCTCATCTGCCCGTTTTGCCACGCTTCGAAGCACGAAAGGAATTATACTTTTTTCCCTGGGTAAATTACAATGGAATCCCTGATATTTGTGGTAATAACAGAAATCGGCTCTTAATTTTGTGAAATGACACTCATTATTTTTCCAAATCTTTTTTTATGTCTTTATGTTTTTATTCAAAACAATCAAATTTAATTTAAGATAGATTATCCGGTAGATTAATTTATATATTTTTTAAAGATTAACTAATTAATTAAAAATTATTTTTTATTTTAATTAATCAGTATTTATTCTTCTATATAAGTTATTGTAATGATTATATATAATTAGCATTAATTGTAAATAAGTTATCAAATAACTATTATTATTTTTTAAAATTAGTAAGAGTTAAATAAAATATTTAAAAAAATAATATTTTAATTTAATTTTTTTTATTTTTTTACAAAACAAACTATATTGATTTTTTGTGCATGTTATTATACAAAAAAATAATAAAACATTTGAGTTTAGAATTAGCCCCTTAGCCTTATTTTGAATTAAAAGACTTGAAAAGAAATAAAAGAGTTTAAAAAAAATTAGTTCTAATGTAATTTGAATTATTTTTAAAAAAAAAGGAGAGAAAGGGTGATCAGCGAAGATTTTTTCATTAATTTTTTATTTTTTATTATTAATTTTAATAACAAATTAAAATTTAAATACTCATAATTTTTAATACAAATTATAATAATAATTTTTTATATTTTAGTTATAAATTAATATTTTATTAAATACTCATAATTTTTGTTATAAAATTACTAATTTTAACCCTGCAAAATACTCTCAAAGTGATGAAAAATTAGTGAGAAAAAAAAACTACTTTTACAAAGTTTTCTTCCTTTCAAAAATTACAAGGAAACCAAGAAAAAATTGAGGAATAGAAATAATTATTTTCATAATATTAATTATAATTTTTTTATATTTGTGTTAAAAAAAATTCAAGCTAATATTAAAAAAATATAAAATAAATAAATTTTAAATATTTTTATTTTTTATTAATTATTATAAAACAAACAAAAAATAAAAATAACAATGTTACTTTTCTCTCAAGGCCCGGATGATTAATTAATTAAAAGTTAGTTTTTTATTTTTTTTATTTTTTAGTTAAAAAATTAAATTGAGTTTAAAATATATTATTTGATAGTTTAATTTTTAAGTTAATTTTTTTAAAATTGATTGTTTAAATAAAAAATTAGTTTTTTTATTTATATTTAAAATTGATAATTTTACCCTCTATATATTGAATATTAACAATTATATGTAGTTGATAGTGATAGTAAATAAATTATAAAAGAGTATTATTTTATTTTAAAAGTAATAAAAATTTAATTTGAATATTCTAAAAATTTATATTTTAATTTAACTTTTTAACTTTTTTAAACTTTTTTGCAAAATAGACAAATTTAACTTTTTTTAAAAAAAATATTTTTAACGAAAAAATTAAATAAATTAATTTGCCAATCAGGCCTTAAATAAGCGAAAAAAAAAGGAATAATAACTCTCGGTTTGGACTTCTTTTTTCTTGTTCCTTTCCCTCCTAGCATTTTCAGTTGTACCTTAGCGTGTCTTCTTTCGTCTCTATCCATATCATACACAAGTGAGAGGCCCCGCCACCACCGACCACCGCTACTCACCGACTTGCTCATCTGAGGCCACACCCCTTCCGCAAAAATGCCCATGCAACCCAGTAACCCACTGTCTTCGCATCTCTCTTTCATATTCACCCTCAAAGATCCACCGATTTGCCACCAACCGCCACGGATCGCCATCCACGGCACACCACGTAAACCCCTTATACCCAAATTAACTTCGACTTACTCTCTCCCTCCATTATCCAACTGCTCTCTCTCTCTCTCTCTCTCTCTCTCTCTCTCTCTCTCTCTCTCTCGTCTTCCCCGAGTGCTCAGAAATTAAGTCGATTTCAGAACAAAAACCTCTCCCACCGTCTGAGGTGTGGATGCGGTAACTTTCATCTCCAGAGTAGCTGATGCAATGCTTGTGCTTTCCAAGGATGAAGGGGTGACAGCTTCTGGTTGGTGGGTTACAATAGTTGCGTTGAAGTTCCATTCTTTTCAACTGTCCCATTTTTATTCTTACTTAGTAGAAAAAAAATCGTATATTAAACAGAAAAGTTTGATTCTTTTAGGGATTGATTGTTAAAACTTAAATCTAAAAACTTGTTTTCCTCTAAAATTATTAGCTACTAACAGTCGGCACACGCAGTATGTTATGATCGATTTTAAATTTGTTAGCAGTTATAAAACATATAGTAGTGGAGGAAAAACTTTGGTAGGCATTCTGGACAAGAATTAAATTCACACAACATCAAACTTGGGAAAACACCAAGTTAGTATTTTCACTTTTCCCTTCATATATTGGTAGAGATATTTGTTATGTTTTGCAACTTTCGAGATTAGAAGACTGAATAGTGATGATTCTAGTGGTGGGCTTCATCAGACGCAACACGTACACATAGATTAGTTTCGTCTACAGTTAACTTAGAGATAGATGAGTTATGGATGTGATGATGGTTGGGTTCAGGTACGGATGGAGCAAGGAGATTATTGTTTGGCCGTCATTAGAGTTCTTATATTGACATAAATTATGCTAACGAAGATAGGGTAACTATCATATATACCTAATTAATTCCATTTTTTTCTAAGTTGTTGCTTACTTCTAAAATGAAAATAGCTGAGTTTATAAACACCTATATATGTATACATGAGTTGTCTGGATAGAAATAAGAAAGGAAATGGTGAAGGATAAATGGGTGGACTTATTGTGGTAATCTTCATTTCTTCCAAATGCTATAAAGCTTAGATTAGTTTTATTTTATATTTAGCTCACAATAAGTATGCTGACTTTTAAAAGGGTGAATTTGACATTTAGAAATTTAAGTGATGAGCTCAGGATTTTTTCCGGAGATTGTAAATGAGGAAGCTGTTGCAACATCTCAGCGAATCAGAAGAGAAAGCTTGGTTTTTTTAAAAATCAGAGAGGAGGTTTCTGTCCTTGAGATACCTTAGATGAGCTCACTATAATTTGCTATTTTTTTTTTCATTTTTCAATGGAACAGGAATAAATTGTCATAAGTGATGAATGAATGATCAAGAATTGGGCTTCCTCTTGCTGGCTCTGTTCAAGCCCATCATAGAGCAAATTGGGAGAGTCCTGACTCCTGAGTCACCATATATGTTGCACTTATTAGAGTGAGATGACCATGAGATGTTCCAACATGGCCATCTATAAACCTAGCTCCACCCATGTAGGACTGGCAAGACCATAGTTCATTTCATAGTAACTGTAGTAAAATAAGTGAGAATTTAAAATAATCCGGGTCTGATATAGGAAAAAAAAAGAGAGTAGCGATATGGAAAAACGTGATGCAAAAATATTATGAGAAGCAGATAAATTTTGTATTAAATATTTATGTAGAAAGTTATTATGAGCCTTGAAAAAATAATAGAAAATATTTGAAATTTTGTGATCAGTTAAAATATTTTTGGTGCTAAATATATATAGGAACTTTCTATAGTTTATATTGTTGGTGAAAAACTGAAATAATATTTTTGGCAAGGAAATAGTAGAAATCATTTCTAGGAGGCTTTAAGAAAGATTCGAGAGTTTTTAATAAGTTTAAAACGTTCCTAATCTTATAAAATTTTCTTAAAAGTTTGAGTAAATTACCTCTTGAGGTTTTTGATAATTTCAAGATAGAGTTGAGGAGCTTGTAAGTGCACTTTTATATTTGTATCATTATCTGTTCACCTACCTAAACATTTAAAATGTCATTCTTCGTCTCATAATTTAAATCCTACTCCCATCTTTAGCAACACCATATTCTTTGTATGCTCGCTCCTCCACCCACCTGCCTCCACCCTCCCCCCAGTGTCCCACTACCGTTCATGACCTCTTCCTCCACCTTCCCTCCTTCAAAATGCCACCCTTCACGTTCATCTCGAATACTGTTAAAATTTGCAACTTCTCCAACCTCAAAACCCTGAATTGAGTTAAGGATGCACGGTGAAAGGGGAGGGGGCTGCGTTTGCATGTGGAGG
>JAOTRH010000025.1:672176-691645 GCA_034768845.1 Heliamphora exappendiculata
GAGAGAAAGACAGACGAAGAGCGTTCGCAGCCGATCCTTGGTGGTGTTCCAGAGATCGTGGAAGCCGTTTTATCCTGTGAGAGTAACGCCGGTGGAATCCCTACAACACCCTCGGTAGGCGGCGAATCATTTTTAATGAAACTGCGATTGCAGGACTCGGTTTGCAAATTTCATTTTATTATTCCTGTTATTTCATTCTCTGTAATTTTAATTTATTATAAATTGTTAAAAGTTTAATAAAGATGTATTTTCTGGATCCCCGAGCATGGATTTTATGTCGGCGTTGAAAATTCTCCCAACAAAAAAAACATTTTCAGAATAAGCTTCTAAAATAGAATTTTAACCTCTGAAACCAAAACATAACAGAATCTGCACGATTTTGAAGGGAAACAAAATCCACTTGGTAAAATCTCTTCAATTGATTTTTGCATAAAACATAACATCAAAATCTAACTCTTGACACAAAAATCCCCTCGAGATAATTTTTCTAGAATTTACTAAAAATCTTTAAATAAAGAACTCACTGTAGCAAAAATTTTGAAACTTGAATTTAAAGGGCTTAACTTAGCTTGTGCTTGGGCTATATTTTTTTAGTGACTTTTAAATTTTTTGACTTTTTTGTAAAAAAGTACGTGTCAAATTATAAATTTTTTATGGAAAAAAAGTGAAAAAAAACTTGACTTTTTTTTTGTTAATCCAAACTAAGTGTTTTTTTTAGTGAAAAAAGTTCAAAAAAACTTGGCTTAAAAGCCAAGCCAAACACAAACTTAGTCCTAGCTCCTTCTGGCGTGTTCTTATTGTGTTCTTGATTCATATTATTGATATTAGAGGTGAGATTAGAGTTTTTTGAGTATCGATAAATTTAAATTCAATGAGTACTTGCTTGTATTACTTGAAACTTTGATTATAAGACAAGGGACATAAGTTTTAGAAATCATATTTCTTTATTTCTTTTCTTCTTTTTATTTTTCTTCTTCTCTCACACGTTTTTCTCTCTAAAATGCTAAAAAATGGCCGGCCATGGTATAGGGATTGGGGCTGATTTTATAGAAAGTTTTGTAGTTGGGGCTTGATGACCAGGGTGGTGGGAATGGCCAATAAAAATACATGCATGGAAGGAATCTTGAGGGGACAATTCAAAGAATTGTGTGCGCATGGGTGGTCGGCCATGTAGGCGCGTGAGCTCCACATGACCAATAAGTATTTACAAATCTGATTTTGCATATATTTATTAGTATTTTAATAGTTCGTGTTGTATCATTGTCGTAGGCTGACTCAGGAGAGGATGGGCGGCTTTCTTTCTTAAATTTTGAAAAAATTTAATATTATAGTAATATTAATTTAAAATATTTCAAAATTATACAGATTTCTCCTTTAATATTTTTTAAAAACTTAATATATAATTTCTTAAAAATTTATAAGAACAGTTCGTTCAATTTTAATTAAAATTCTGTACTCGTCCCTGGTCATTGTACTACATTGCTTGAAAATGTACTCAAAATTTGATTTAATGTACAAAATAATCAATTTTCTCATAGAAGTATTAAATTGTATTTTTTTATGATTGACATGCTATATATGTCTTTATACTCTTAACTTTATTTGCATTTCATTTTAATTTGTATTTCATTTCAATTTAACCCACCTTTAATTTGATTACCTTAGATCAGTTAATTTTATACATATAACAACTTGTATGTATCACACTTTGGCATAACCACCAAGGTGGCCAACCACTGTCTCTTTATTTATTTTTCTTTATATAATAATTATTGTCTTTTGTTTTATGCAGAAGAATTTTAAAAAATTTATCGTGTTTTTATCTTGATTTTTGGGTCGAAATCTTGATTTAATTGGCCCAAATTTATATATTTGAATCTTTCAACTGTATTATTATGGTAAAATGGGTCTTTGTCTATTCCGAATTTTGGGCCCAAAAAAATTATACGGATGGATTAGTTCTTCTAAAAGAAGTTAGGATTAAGATTTCGTTCTATTCGAAAAAACTTTTTATTTTCCATTGATTTGTAGCCTTTGAGTTATTACAAATTAGAAGGGATGGTTTAGAGGCTTGGGAGTAACTACTACATTCCTTCATATATATATATAGGCCACGTTTGGCATAGGTTTTAAATTAGCTCAAAGTCAATTTTTTTGCTTTTTTGCTTTTTTATTTAAAGCTTAAAAAATTAAAAAGTCTCATTTTTTGACTCAAAGTTTTTTATTTTTTATTTCGCTTTTTACATATTTTTTTTTATATTTTTAAAAAATATCATAACTTTTATTATACAAAATATTTTTTTATAAAAAATATATCCTTAAAATGCACTCATTAAAATCTATAAAACAATAGTATTCCTATTGAATATAAAATTATTTAAAATATTTTTTTAAAAATAATAATTTTAAATAAAACTTTTTGCTTTTTAACTTAAAACTATTTTAAATATTTAATTTAAAATCACTTCATACCTCTAAGTTAAAGACTTAAGGTCACTTTAAATCTTTAACCAATATAACGCGCACGCACATGTATACACACACAAAAGTATTTATATTTGGTATCTCTCCTTAATAAGTAATTCGTATCGTATGGGCCACAAATCTAATCTTTATTAAGAACACTTCACATTATTGTCATTTATTTTTAATTAAAAAAAAATTGTTTAAAATATTTATATTCTATTATATCAAATAATGTGGAACAATTATAAACATTAAATGTAAATAATATTAATGCATGATTCACTGTATTAGTATTTGTAATGTGTTGCCTCATTTTAATTATTATTCTTTTAAATCTCTTAATCGAAAGAATGACTTGAGTTTTGTTTCGGAATCTTAAAAGCTAATTTTTTAAAAAAATTAAATTTTAAATTATATTGTTTGACATTGTAAAAAATCATTTTTTTTGAAGAACAAAAAAACGTATTCACGTATAAAAAAATATTTCGAATAATTTAATAATTATTTTTTTCTCTAACACAAATTTCTGAAAAACCACATCTAAAAGAGAGTAGCGAGCGGAAAAACATCGAACATCTTCAACCTCTCCTCAACGATAAGAAAATCCTGATCCTCACCTCTCCTCTCCTCTCTCTCAATCTCTTCACCCTCACTGCCCTGACCTTCTTCTCTGTCAGAGCGAAGTGAAATGGCCTCCGCTGCATCACCAATCTCCTTCTCTCTCATCCCCACTACTTCTTCTTCTTCCTCCTCCTGCACCCGATCGTCTCTCACCCTCATCCCCTCCTCCTCCTCCTCCTCCTCCTCTCTCCCTACCACCCGCTTCATTTCCTCCCCACACCGCCGTCTGGGCTTCGCCGGAGCTGCCGCAGATCCTCTCCTAACTCTCCACTTCGCTTCCAAGCTCCGATCCCTCAAGACCAGAGCCAAAGCCTCCAGGGGCGTCGCCTCCATGGCCAAGAAGAGCGTAGGAGACCTCACGGCCGCCGACCTCAAGGGTAAGAAGGTCTTCGTCAGGGCCGATTTGAATGTCCCTTTGGACGATAACCAGAAGATCACTGATGATACCAGAATTCGAGCTGCTGTTCCTACTATTAAGCACTTAATTGGGAATAGAGCAAAAGTAATTCTTTCCAGTCACTTGGTGAGTTCACAATCTACACAATTTGAGGTTTCGATAAAATCTTGTGGTTGTGGAATCTCATTGTCAAGCACCATTTTTCTCTTTCCAAATTATCACAACTCTTATTTTTACGTGTGCTTGTTTTATTTATTTTTTCCTTGTGACTCAATTTTTCATTCTCGGCTGTTATTCTGCGCGGGAATTTGTTTTGAATTCAATTTTCTCAACCGCGTGTTTCAAATTTGGCAATAGCGTTAGTACATCTGCTGTTCAAATTTGACTTAAGTTTCGGTTATTTGTTACCCCACATACGCTCCTCTGTTTCTGTGTGATTATTTCATATAAAGGAAGCTACATGAGCCTCACAAACCTCCTGTTTAGATCGAAAGAATTATCATTTTTGTTTTGAAAGGTAAAAAGTGTTTGTCATGGCTGTCAACTTGTGATCTTTCTTGGGTACTTTTCCAAACAAGGTTGACTCTGATTCCCTTTTTTTTTTGGTATTTGTATTTGTGTGTGTGTGTGAGTGTGTGCTGATACAGTGGTTGTGATGAATTGATGATCAAATCCGTGACACAGAGTTATGGCATATTATACATGCGTTATAGAAGTTTATGCTTTCAACTTCTCTTGGTAAACTTGGATTATCTCAATCCTGTTCGTGTCTACTTTTAGCAAACCAGCATGTAATTTCACTGCCTTATTTGCTGATAGTTGATGCATTTTTCTTTTTTTGATAATCGGGTGCTTGGGACTAATCCCAGGGTCCTTAACGGTTGGGCAAATCTCTAGCAGCCATGGCAAACCTTTAGTAGCCATGAGGAAATTTGAACTGATAACCATTGAGGAGCAAGCCCAAAACCCAAGGCTGAACTAGCTGAGCTACCCCTCAGGGTTATGTTGAAGCATATCTTGTAAATTGGCATTAGAAAATTCCTGTTTCACAGTATCTGCATAACAAAGGCCCGTCGAGACATTTTCATAGGAAGGAGGAAGATTCTATATTGTTTCTTCCCTAGATTTTCCAAAGTGCCAGTTTCTGGAGAATTAGGCTGCATTTACATGATTAAGTTATTCAATTCTGCAAGTATTTTTATGATACGCAGGATGATATCTTTACATTCACACTGAAAATGGTATATTTGGATGCATTCTTAGTTCTGTACTTTTGACTAAGCCTTGAGCTAATTGAGCTTAATTAATTATGCCCTTGAATTCTCAGGGACGACCAAAAGGTGTCACTCCAAAATTCAGCTTGGCGCCTCTTGTGCCCAGGTTGTCTGAACTCCTTGGTGTTCAGGTACATCTTTGAAATCGAAAGTTAAAATGAATAAATGAGTAAGAGGAGAAATAGGAAGCAACTCATTTTTGCCAGAATATCGAATGTGGCGACTGAATTATGGGTTCTTCCTGTTATTCTTCCATGTGAATCGAACAGGTAGTGAAGGCTGATGACTGTATTGGCCCGGAGGTTGAAAAATTGGTGGCTTCCCTTCCTGAAGGTGGTGTCCTTCTGCTTGAAAATGTAAGGTTTTATAAGGAGGAAGAAAAGAATGAATCCGAGTTTGCAAAGAAGCTTGCCTCATTGGCGGATCTATATGTAAATGATGCATTTGGCACTGCACATAGAGCACATGCCTCAACCGAGGGGGTCACAAAATTCTTGAAGCCTTCTGTTGCCGGTTTCCTTTTGCAGAAGGTTGGAATAACTCAGTTTTCCATTGTTCTTAATCTTGCACCCATGGCCATCTTCATAGAAGCATTAAAATGAATGGACATGCATAACATTATTTTTGTGACATATATCTAGAAATATTTATCTTAAATCTGGACAGTGTACCTGGCTGGAAAAAGGGCCACTTGTTTATATGTTTAACATATTAAAGGGCCTGGGACCACCATGTTGGAAGAAAGATGAAAATTGTGCTTATTTTTTTTCCCGAGCCTGTATTTGTATTTTCCTTCTACCTGTCTCTTTCAGCATAATTTTCTGGCAAAAATTATTCCAAAGTGTTGGAAGTGGTCATTATGCACGTAATGGAGGGAGTTTCTGAACTGAAGTGGGCAGAAGAAAAGAAATTATACTAGTAGAGGTTGGGTCTGTGCGAAATGATAATTTGTTATTGAGTGTTTGTTATGGATGAATATCTTCAGTATATCTCTATCACCCCAATATTAACGCTTCTCTTCACCTTGACCTTCTTTTTTATTGTATTAGGAACTGGACTACCTTGTTGGGGCAGTTTCAAGCCCAAAGAGGCCATTTGCTGCCATTGTAGGTGGTTCAAAGGTGTCATCCAAAATCGGAGTGATTGAGTCGCTTTTGGAGAAGTGTGATATCCTGCTTCTTGGTGGAGGAATGATCTTCACATTCTACAAGGCGCAAGGTCTTTCAGTGGGTTCATCTTTAGTGGAGGAAGACAAGCTTAGTCTTGCAACTTCACTTCTTGAAAAGGCCAAGGCCAAAGGAGTCTCTCTTTTGTTACCCACCGATGTGGTAATTGCTGACAAGTTTGCTCCTGATGCAAACAGCAAGGTTTGTTCCTTTATCTCAATTGGGAATTCGTTTTTGCTCAGCTTTATAATTTTTGGCTTTTAAAATCTGAGTGTAATAATTTCTGTTTGATTGAATCTGATATTAACCATTATTTCATTAACTCGCAATCTTAGAGATTTTTATTTACTCTTCTTGCAGATTGTGCCAGCATCTGGCATCCCAGCCGGCTGGATGGGATTAGACATTGGACCAGACTCTATTAAGATATTCAATGATGCTTTGGAGACAACCAAAACGGTTATCTGGAATGGACCAATGGGAGTGTTTGAGTTTGACAAGTTTGCAAATGGAACAGTGGTATGCAAGAATTTCTTTTTGCTTGTATTGTGGGTTTTATTTATCATATTTATCCCATATGCCCTTGTGGGATGACGATGAGGTTTGGCTAATTGTGGCGGAAAACAACAGACTTCCCAATCTTTCTTTATTTATATAGTATATGTTTAGATATATATGTTGGAAAAATGGGTTTTGAATAAAGTTAGAATATGATTTTCAGCTGACTTTGAAACTAAATATCTTTTGATTGGATTAATCTTTTTTGATGATTCCAAGTTCTAATTTGTTTATCTCCATGAGTAAAGTAATCGTGGATTTTATGGCATTCAAAACCATTAATGGGTGAATGAGAAATTGACTTTAAAAGTGTGCTATTGAAATTGGCAAAATAATGGTAACTAAGCTCAATCCCACATTGGTTGGGAGAGCTTTGGGTGAGTGGCTTATATAAACCAAGTTGAGCTTAAGGGGTGTGCTCCTTGAGGGTATGCAGTTTTGTGAACAGGGGAGGACCTACCAAACTGTAAGTTCAACCTAAGCCCCATGCGCGCGTGCGCGCCGCCTGCCCGTCCAGCCGGCCGGTCGGACGGACCGGACCGGGCTCAGGTCCGTGGGTCATGGATTCGGGTTAATCCTAATATTTTTACAGAAAATTCATTTAAATAAAATTTTAAATTTAAATATTAATTATTTAAATTTTTGAAGTTACCGTTACCGTTACTGACTGTTAGAGGGTTCGGTCTGGGACTGTTAGAAGTCAAACCGATTCGCGCCTGTTGGGCGGTCCAACCGCCAGGCCGAGCCGGTTTGGCGTCGGTTTGGTTTAATCCGAACAGTCGCCATCAACGCCTATTTAAAGGCTGCCACTCATCCCATTTGAGGATCCTCTTTCCCAAGTTCCTACTGTTGTTCTGCTTCTGCATCTTCGATCATCATCTCCGGCGAAGTTCGACGCAGGCTTTGGTTCGTTGTATGTGCATATTATTGTGCTTCTTCTGCACACGACAATCGTTTTATCTTGGAGACAGACGTTCGCTCAAACGCAAGCACCGAGGCGTGGACGTAATTTGTCTTAAGGAGAAACGTCCAACGTTGGACTCGATTGCACTGTTCAACCTTGTTTTTGTTCTTCACACTTCTGCTCCTGTTCAGTAAGATTTAATTTATTTTTATTAATCACAGTTTTAATATTGTTCTGTTCGTCTTCAATACAACAGTATTTATTTCAAGGGGCTTTCATCCAAAGGTCCAAAAAAATAAGTTTTAACGCGGAAGGTCCATCAACAAAAATTTTAACGCGCAAGGTCCAATTGCGTAATTTCTCCCGAAAATACCGTTCAAACAAATAAATTTATCTGTTTTGCATAACAAACAGATAAATTTATCTATATTCTTTATACATGTTTTGAAAATGTACAGATAAATTTATCTGTGTTTTTTATGCATGTTTTTAATAAAAGATAGATAAATTTATCTGTGTCTTTATACATGTTTAGAAAAGACACAGATAAATTTATCTGTGTTCTTTATACGTACCTTCAATAAGATAGATAAATTTATATATGTTCTTTAAATGTGTTTTCAATAAAAAACAGATAAATTTATCTGTATTTTTCATACATGTTTTGAAAAGGTACAGATAAATTTATCTGTTCTATGATATTTTTGTTTCAAAAAAGACTTTGCGCGTTAAAACTTTTATGCGGATGGATCTTGCTCGTTAAAAAATCTTATACTGGATGAAAAACAGTCAACGGCCTATAAATTGAACTGTTCACTAATTTTTTGTTATTTCAATTATGTTTTAATAGAATAGTATAGTATTCTTCTATTCTGCAAATTTAAATCTATAGTTAATTTTGTTCGGTCCTCATTTCTGTATTTTGTTTTAAGTTTCTGTTTTAAAAAAAAATTTACAGAAAAAAAAAAGACAGTGTTCTGGATTTTCAAATATGTCATCTTGCAGTATAATCCTAACAGTTTATTAGTATTCTGTTTTGTTTTTCCAATATAATCCTTTCGTCGGCTGCTGTATTTATTTTGATTTATACCGTTGTGATTCCAGTATTAATTCGACAGACAATTTGTTGCAATTCCAGTTTTCTAGAAACAACAATATATACACACTGAACTTATCCCGATGAACTGTAAGCTTGAAACTACCAAGAATCCGCCCTCATGCATGCATGGTTATAATCATCTTGCTCTCAAAATGAAAAAACCATATAAATTTGGTGTTAGCATTGAAGTTCGGTTCAAAAATACCAGACACCGGACACCTGGCCCTGACCAATTGCTATAATAAATATGTGATGCAATAACCTCATCTAAAGAGGGAGAAATATTAACCCATTTGCAATTCATATATTTGTGCCTTTGAATGAATGGACAGTTAATTGAGGCCATAAATTGCTTCTGCAGTCAATAGCGAAGAAGTTAGCTGAACTGAGTGAGAAAGGAGTGACAACAATAATTGGAGGTGGAGATTCTGTTGCAGCTGTGGAGAAAGTAGGAGTGGCTGATGTAATGAGCCACATATCAACAGGTGGTGGTGCCAGTTTGGAGTTGTTGGAAGGCAAAGAGCTCCCTGGAGTCCTTGCTCTCGATGAAGCCATTCCAGTTCCTGTGTAAGTGTAAGACGACTTTATTTGATTTTTTCCCCCACCTATCCCCTTATTGACATTTCAAATTGAGCTTGTGAAGAAGAAATGTTGTGAGCAAATACGGGTTCATGTTGTAGATTTTCACCATTGCCACCAATATAGTTATCTAGCCTTTGTCTTCCTGTCCCCATGGTCGAGTTACTAGAAAAGACTGTAGGAAATGTGCCGAGTGCTAGAAGCCTTTCCAAGTCATGAATAAATTGCTGTTTCCCTTCATTTTTTTTTCAAGTTTATTTTCTTGCAATTTCTTTTTTGTTTAATGTTAAGCTTATAATTTTAGAACCTGGAAATGATATGATCCTCCTCATACTATAATTTGATAGAGAAAATATTGTAATATATACGAAAGGCAAAAAGCACAGGATTGTGGAGCCAAGTTGTAAGCATTGATGGGGGAAGAAACAGAATTTAGAGATGTTCATGTCTTCCAGTTGGTTATCAACCATGGAATTGGAGGATTTGAGTTGTGATGTAAAATCTAGCTAAAAACATTAACAAAATGGGTGAAAATCTGGTTGCGAACATTCATCTGGGCGACATCTGAACTTTTTCTTTTTGGATTATTAATAATACTATAAGATGTGGCAAAGTGCACATAAACAAGGGTGGCCACCTGCGTATGGTTTGGATATGGGTTTTACTTGCAGAAATGTGTGATGGACTATGTTACATGATTGTGGCGTTCTATGTTGCTTGGATTCTGCCATTTTTGGTGGAGTATCCGTGTCGACACGACATGAGTATGAGTACAAGATATGTGTCAGATACAACTACTTTTTATCAAAAACGGTCAAGATTTTAATCACGAGAAAATAATAAATAGTGGAAAAATGTATTAAAATTATGTGCAATAAAGCTATTAACAAACGCCTAATGTGAGAAATCGGTACGTATAAGTCAATAAATACTTGTTCAAGTTGAAATAATGACTTGTGAATTGCTATTCAATCCATTTTCTTGCCATATTTGCACGCTCATACATAATTTTTGAATATTTTTTAACCGAGTCATGTATCCTTAGTTTTAAGGTTTTGCGCATCTGATTCTTAAATATACATTTGCACCCAACACTCGTACCTAAGGTCGTATTAGGTAGGTGGCAGGTGACTAAGCTGTGGCCTGTTGGTTGGTTTGTTCTTATTCGGTAAACATAGATGTATACTTGAAAAAAGTTGGGACTTTCTTTATCTTCCTCTCCATCCAGAGGTTACCTCTCTCTCTCTCTCTCTCTCTCTCTCTCTCTGGTGCCACCCACATTTTCTTGTGGCTCTCACATTTTCAACTATCCCCACTTGGGAATATTATATAGGGACCAGGGTTAATACAACTACTGAGCACACCTGACAATCTCGAATTGTATTTTATTTTACTCTAATTCAGAGGGATATCTCTCCATTCTAAATCTGCTATACAAAATATATTCCTTTCTATCCACAGGAAACAAAAAAAAAAAGGTTCCAACAACAGAATGTTTAAAAGTCAAAGCTTTATCCCTTATCAAACACTATGGACCATGAAGACATCACACGCTGATAACGGAAAATATAGATTTGCTTTCATTATATTCAAATTTGATGAAAAATGGGGCAAAATTGAACTTGACCCTTTCATCAAACTCACACCAAATCAAGAAAAAACTTTTTAAGTTTTTAGTAAATCAAAGAAGAAAATTTCATCAAACTTGGGGAAAAAAGCTTTTCGGAATATGTGTGGATTTTTTAAAGAAGATTATGAAGGATTGAAGCATTAATTTTTTTCATAGAAAAATAATTAAAATGAGTTTTGCGGTAAGTTGGATTTTGTTTTTTTAAAAAGGAAAAAAATTAATGAAAAACTTACTCCTCATCATTAGAGTGTAATTTATACTGAAATTTAATATAAAAAATATATATAGAAGATTGGAAATGACCTAAGTTCACCCATTATGGGGGTCAAAGCATTTCCCAAACCCAAAAGCAAAAGCAGCTGTTTTATTCTTTTATACAAGCCAAATAAAGAGGAAAATAAAGAAACAAAGGGATCGAAAACAGAAAACTAAAAAGAAAGAAAACAAAAAACCCAACAAACACCCTTTACTTGCCATTACCATATGAAGATGGCAGCACGTGAAAAGTTGTTCTTGAGGGCAATGGCCAAACTTCCCTCCACCACCATTATTTTATCTTCTTATGCAGTTGACCTACAATTTCAGATACATTTATATGTTAATTTCATTTGATTAGTCTAATTCTTTTTTTCTTTGTCTAAAAGAAAATCAAAAAGAAAAATTTGAGTCTTGTAACTTAATATTTTCACAAATCCAATTTACCATTTGAAAAAAATTATACAAATAAAATGAGAATTATTGACTTAATAATTGACTTCTTTATCAAGACTATTATTGTGATTTTATAACATAGAAAATTCAATTGTTTAAAATGTAAATAGATATACTTTTTATTTCAAAAATACCAAACAAAGCAATTTAAAAATTAAGTTTTAAAGAAAAAAAAAAACTTTTAAGAGAACCCAAAAGAACCAAAGACAGAATTTTTCCACTTTCATCAATATGCAAACTCATCATGTGTTGCATATCTATATTTATGTAACATAGGGATATACATTTATGCCGAAGTATATTCTCATATTTAATAATATGTATTCTTTCTCTCTCCCATAATAATTAGATATACTAGTATTACTAGGGTTTGTGGCACATGTTGCTGTTTGTGATTTGTAATTTATTATAATAAATATATTAAATTAAAAAAATAAAAATAAAGAAATAGAAAAAATTTAAACCAATGAAAGTTTTCTAAATTGAAAACAAATTAATTGCGAAAAACGAGAATAGTAGAGTAATATAAATTTCAAATTATATTACCAAAATTCTAAAATAAAATAGTCATAGAAAGATAGTGTATTTTAGGCCGCTAAGTGAGTGCTATTTTTTAATATAAAAATAATATAAAAATAGATAATGGCACTGTTTGGTAAATCTCTTAAATTTTGTTTATTTGATTTTTTTTATTTTTTAACTATTTTTGAATGTTTTAAAATTGTTTCGATCAGATAAACTAAAAAAAATAAAAAATTTTGATGTAAAATTTTTTTTTATTAAAAATAAAAATAAGTAACATTAAATTAAATTTAATTTATTAGCTTATTTTGATTTTTTTGTCTTTTTAATTTTTATATTTTAATTAAAAAATTAATTTTTTAAACTCAATTCAACGAGGTAAGTTAAAAATATAATAAAATAACTAAAAAAATTAATTAAAATAAAATAAACACATAAACAATTATTCAAAATATATATAATCAATATAAATATAGATTGTTTTTCCCCTTTTTCTAGACTTCCTTTTGACATTTTTGCTCCGCCCATGGTAATGGTAATGGTAATGCGGAACGCACGCCTACCGTCTTCCCCAAACAATTGTTCTAGAAAGTAAGCGTGCATAAAGCACCGGGCTCTTTATAGCGTAATTCTCCTTATCGTGCGCTTTCTTACATGTACATAAATTGGTGTTTCACATTTCACATCCTATCCGTGTTCCGTCTCTGACTTTCTGTTTTGATCGCACTTAAAGAAATCTCGAATCGCTAATCTCTAATCTCTAATCTCTAATCTCTTAGCTCCATCGTTCATAGTAGTAAGTTCAAATCTTCGAAACCACTTCTCTCTCTCTCTCTCTCTCTACAAATGTGTATATGCAGAACGATCTTTGATTTGATCTGTTGATGTGTATGATCGTTTGATAGGAAGCGTTATGGCGACAAAGAGGAGTGTAGGTGACCTAAAGGAAGCTGATTTGAAGGGAAAGAAGGTGTTTGTGAGGGTGGATCTGAACGTTCCTTTGGATGACAATTTCAACATCACCGATGACACTAGAGTCCGAGCAGCTGTCCCGACCATCAAGTACTTGATGGGTCATGGTGCCAAAGTCATCCTTTCTTCTCATCTGGTACCAACATCCTTAAATCTTCTTAGTATTCATTTCACCAAATATATTTCTTTGTTTTTGGTTTTTCATTGTTTGTTTCTCATAAGATCTTTCTCAAACGAATGCATATTTTCTTTATTATTATTTTTTTGTTTTTTGTTTCCTTTTTTTTTAAAACAAAATTTCTCTTTTGACGAATCCCAAACAGACGTGATTCTTCCAAGTAACTTAGTTTCCACTATTTTGATTTATGGTAATTTTTCTTGGGTAATAGATCTTGGGTTGGGGCATGATGTACCAATTAATTTCAACCATTGGATGAATCTAAAACAAGATCTGGCCATTGATTAAAAAATATAATAAAAAACCAAAAGGTCAAAGTGGCTTTCATAGAGAACGAGGTGGTTTTACATTTTCCCACCAAAAAAAATTGCTAGACAACTTTTACCACTATAAGTTACTATTTTTATCACACCATGTGACAACTCCTACTACATATGATCATTCCACCATTAAAATGGAGATTCATGATGACAAGTAAGTCTAAGTATAGTTTTTACCACCGCATGTGACAACACCTACTACTTAACATAAATATTTTTATTACTCAATGTGATGATATGATTCACCTATTTTCAAGAACAAGTATACTTTTACCACTGTATGTGATCGTACTTACTACTCGATATGAACATTTTTACTACTCAATGTGATGATATGATTCACTCATTTTCAAAATCAAGTATACTTCTACCACTGCATGTGACCATACTTACTATTCGACACGAACATTTTTACTACTCAATGTGATGATATGATTCACCTATTAAAATAAATGTCTTAGAACAAGTATACTTTTACCACTGCATGGGACAACACCTACTACTCGATATGAACATTTTTACCATGGCATGTGACAAACAATTAGCCCTATATTTGCGACGGTAAATAGTAAGCGTAAATAACTAGCACTGTATTTGCGACGGTAAAACTACCGTCGTTAAGAACATGATATTAATGTTGTGTGTTATTGCGACGGTAGTGTGCGGTAGCAATAAATGTGCCTGGGGACATTTTAAGTGATATTATTTGAAACAGTTTAAATCTATCGCTAAAAACACTTCTTTTAAAACCATTTGTGACAATATTGAAGCTGCCGTAAAAACAAAACTTCCTGTCGCTAATAATTTGCGATAGCATTTTGCCGTCGCTAATAATTTGAAAGCGTGTTTGTGAATAGGAAAGCGTTTTTGCTAAAAACATTTTCAGTATAAAATTTGAGAGCGTGTTTTGGGCACCTTGGGACTTTACTTTGAGCATGCCAATGGCACCTCTAAGCATTGCTTTGGGCATGCCAATGGGCTCTTTTACCTAAATACGCAAGTTTTCAAACTTAATTAACGAAATAGGGAATTTTAAATTTTATTCCCAATCTACGTAAAAGTGTGTTTAGCAAACACGCTTTTTTAAAAAATATTTTTGCTAAATACACTTTATTCCTTACCTCCACTGATCACGTAAAATGGAAAAATAACTACATGAAAACGTTTTTAGAAAACACACTTTCTTTTTGAATACGTAAAATGTATTTATTAAAAACGTTTTCATTTCCTTTAAATGAAAATGTGTTTCTTAAAAACGCTTTCAGAGTTTGTAAAGAAAGCGTGTTTGCTAAACACGTTTTCCTTTTAAATCCCCCTGGCCACTATATTTTTATCCACCTGTTATAGTTGCATTGAAAACGTGTTTAGCAAACACGCTTTACTTTAAAATTTAGTTGCATTGAAAGCGTGTTTAGCAAACAAGTTTTCATTTTAAATTTAGTTGTACTGAAAGTGTGTTTGCTAAACACGCTTTCTTTACAGGTTTTATTTTTTAATTGTTTTAAGGAGAGAGAGGGAATTTTTATCACAGAATGTGACAACTTCTACTTTACAAGATGAACATTTTTACTACTCAATGTGATTATCGTACCATTGAATAAATATTTTATTATAAAAAGCTAGCACATGTAGAAGTTTGACCACTGTATGTAACCATTTTTACTACTCTTTATAACTATTTCTACCATGAAATGTCATATTTCGTGTGTATTCCCTAAGTATATCTTTTACCAGTGTATATGGCCAATTCTACTACACTGCATAAACACTTTACTAGTCCTTGTAATCATTTCATGCATTAAAAATGTGGTTTACAATGAAATTCATCTTCTAAGAATATTTTTTACCATAACATGTGACAACTTCTACTTCTCATCATGAACACTTTTACTACTTGTGATCATTCCACGCATTAAAAATGAGGTCTACCATGAAACTCATCTTCTAAGAATACTTTTGATCACTACAGCATGTGACAACTCATGGGACCTCATCTCTTTGCCATGGCCATATGACTATTCTTAATACACAATATTAACATTCTTACAATCTACTGTGACCACTCTTACTATTAAATTAATGTTTCATATTGAAAAGCTAAGCACTAGTAGCATTTTTACTACTCTGTGACCAGTTTTACTACTCATCATAACCATTTCTACTATACTATATAATATTTTGGTAATACAAAGGGCACCTCTTGGGAATGCATTGACCTTCTCTTGGGCACCCTTACGCATTGCCTTGGGAATGTTTTGGGCACCTTGGTGCCTTGCTTTGTGCATGCAAGGTTACCTCTAGGTATTGATTTGGCCATGCCAATGGCACTTTTGATTGTTGTATTGCGCACGTACTAACTACACCGGGAATGGATTTTGACAATTTAATGGTAACAAGAGTCACATTTGGTTGTAAAAATGTTCCTAATAGTAAAAATAGTCACATGGCCGTGGCAAAGAGGTGAAGTCACATGACATTTCATATTGAAAAGCAAAGAACGTGAAGCATTCTTACCACTCTATGTGATCACTTTTACTGCTCATAATGATCATTTTGACTACATCATGTCATGTTTTGGCCATGCTAAGGTCGCCTCTTGGGAATTCTTTGGCCTTGTCTTGAGCCCCCTAGGCATTGCTTTGGGCATGTTTTGGGCACTTTGGTGCCTTGCTTTGAGCATGCCAAGGGCACCTCTAGGTCATTGGGTATGCAATAGGGATTTTTAAACTTATACGTGAAAATGTTTTTACTAAAATATTAAATAGAAAACGTTTTCTTTATATAATGTTACAAATATTTACATGGAAAACGTGTTTACTAAGAACGTTTTAATAAATAATGTGTTTTTACTAAAAACGTTTGCTTTGCAAAACCTACACCAAATACCAAATCTATTTTTAGTAACAACGTTTTCTTTTCAAGTATTTACATGGAAAATATTTTTATCAAAAGTGTTTTCTGTAAAAATAAAAACGTGAATAGTAAAAACGTTTGGCTTGCAATTATATTGACACTAAAAACAGGTTTATCATAAGCGTTTTCAAGAAAACGTGAATAGTAAACACGTTTTATGTGCAATTATATTTAAGCTAAAAATGGGTTCATCAAAAGCGTTTTCAGTAAAAAGAAAAAGGTGAATAGTAGCATTTTTACCACTGCATGTGACAACTTTTACTATTCATTGTAATTATTTTCACTACACGATATCATGTTTTGGTCATGCAAAGGGCACCTCTTGGGAATGCTTTGGCATTGCCTTGGGCATGTTTTGGCCACCTTGGTGTCTTGATTTGTGCATGCCAAGATCACCTCTAAGTATTGCATTGGCCATTATGAAATGCAAGCATGGGGATAATTTTTACCAAGAGATCTGAGGGTAATAGTTCATGCATATAAAGCTCAATGTGCAAGGAATTTGATAAAAAGGTCCAATAGTGATAAAAATAATGTTTGCAAAAAAGTTCGGTTAAAAAACATGTGAAAAACGTTTGAGAAAAATTGACATACCCTTATTATTTTCGTCATAACATTTTTCACAAAACGATTTTTGACATGAGAGTAGAACCATTGGAAAGTTGACTTCCGGGGTTTCAATTTAAGCACATGAACTACCCAATTTGGAGTTCCGATGATGAAGATACGCTTGTTTGAAAAATGGTCCTTAAAAATGCTCAAGTTGGGCGCCGGGGACAGATGCTGGCGCTAAAAAGACTGTTTTTTTAACCATTTGTGACAATATTGAAGCCGTCGTAAAAAAAAAAGAAAAAAAAGAAGCTTCCTGTCGCTAATAGTTTTTGCGACCCAAGAAATTGTGATGATTGAAATGCCGTTGCCATGCGGTCGCAAGAGGAAGGAAGAGTCTGGAAATCGCGCCCAATGCGTGCTCAAGTGCAAGTTGAGCGCCACCCTTAGTACTTTGTTTTTTAACACATTTTCAAACAGAAATTCATTTATACAGTAGCACATCGTTCTTTCACACGGTTACACGTATTATTACAGATAATTCAAGTAGATGTTTGATTGGTGCTCTTTTCTATAACATTGAAAATGGTAAAAACAATCCTAGAACATTGTATGGCACGTACTATTTGATTTTTCAAGATTTTCAGGAATGTTTGAGTTTCTAGTTTCTTATGAATTTTCTAGTGGATGAATTTCTTCAATTGCTGATGGACTGGTTTTTGACTATCATGATTGTTCCAATGCCCGTAAATTTATTTCTTTGGAGATGGGATTGTCTTCCTCTTTCAGATAGGGAGTATTGATTCTTGGAGTGGTGCCGTTCATTGTCATCTGTTTTTGTGGACCATTTTCTTGTTTGGATTCCATATGGTTTTAATTTGTGCGTTTATAGAGTCCGTCATAGTTGCCATCAGCATTGTTCTGGATTATTTTGGGCCATTTTGTTTGTTTAAATTCCTATAATGTTCTGGTGATCTGGTATGCTGTGAATTTTTGTTGCTGCTGTGTGATGTGATTACGGTTTCATTTTTTTTTTGTTGCTTTTATGCTATGGGATATTATTGTCTGTACTGAATTACATATTTGCACCTTTCAGCCCAGGGTATTCTTTGGAAGGTACTGCAATTTCTTATGATTGATTGATGTCATGAAATACTCAATAAATTTTCTTTGTTTTTCATATTTATTTGCCTTTGTTGTTTTTCTATTGGTTGCTTGATGGGCAACTTGTCAACCCTCTTTTGGATAAGTGGTGAGAAGTGAGGATTGAAAAGGTTTGTTTTGCTTTATTGCTCAAGAGAAAGGGGGGTGGGGTGGAGAAATTAAATTTTGCTAAATGGTTTGTTTTCCTTTTCTATGTACTTTTATGATTTTGTAGCATAAATCATCCAATATGCAACTGATGCAACTTGAGGGGAAAAAAAAAATCAAAACTCACGCAAATATTCTTTATGAATTTTTTGTTTCAGGGACGCCCAAAGGGTGTCACACCGAAGTACAGCCTGAAGCCTCTTGTGCCAAGACTGTCTGAACTTCTTAGTGTTGAGGTTTGTTTTTATTTATATTTTCTTGGAAGTCTTAGTTGGCTGTGTATGCAGTCACTAATATTCGTATCAGGTGACTCTCTGCTAATCTTGTTCATGTGCCTCCTACAGGTCAAGATGGCGAATGATTGTATTGGTGAAGAAGTTGAAAAGTTAGTGGCTGAAACACGAGAAGGGGGTGTTCTACTTCTGGAGAATGTGAGATTCTATAAGGAGGAAGAGAAGAATGATCCTGAATTTGCAAAGAAGCTAGCATCTCTCGCAGACCTCTACGTGAATGATGCATTTGGAACTGCTCATAGAGCACATGCTTCCACAGAGGGAGTGGCTAAGTACTTGAAGCCTTCCGTTGCCGGATTCCTTATGCAGAAGGTTTGTAATTTCCACCTAACTTGATCATATTCCTTTCGGCTACTTTCTTCTAGAAACAAAAATTTACCATGTAAATATATAGTGTGGACACAACAAAATTGGAGGTTTTGAGGTTTCGATTGCCTGATCAATTGTCGAAGGCCCGGATTTATTATAGCATCCATTGACTATCCTCAGTCCAAAATTTTATCTTTATTTGCTAAACTCACATTGCACTGAGAACTTGTGTTGTAAAAGTTTTTTCTTTTTAATCAGCAAATACACATGTACCCACTCACACAGCATGCTCTTGACAAGGTTTGATCGCCTCATCTCCCATTTGGGAGTGCAACACCTATACAGTTGGGCTAAAGGCCTTTTGGTAATAGTTATTGGGCCTAACCGAACCCGGAACATTCATTTTCATAGTCTGGCTTGTCAATAAGCCTTGAGAAGTTCCTTTGGAACTTAGTTTGTTACACAGGCTCATAACGAGCTTCAAAAAGCTGCTAAAAAAGTGGGAAACTAATTAGGGCTGTTCACAAGCTGCTTGGTTTTACTTTATCAGGCCCGCTTGCATGGGAAACTAATTTCAGAGAATCTTCATTTTTTATTCCTTAGGCTGAAAACTGACATACCCCTAATAAGCTAAGAATTAAACTAGTCACATTCCTGGCTTGCATATGAGTATCTTACATGGGTGAAGGAGATGCAT
>JAOTRH010000025.1:702472-718880 GCA_034768845.1 Heliamphora exappendiculata
CCCTGCAAGTACCAGACCCTCCCCACCCCATCTGAAGCTCATTTTGTGTCTTGCACAATTACATGGCTGTTTTTATATATTTATTTATTATTTTATTTTTTTGGCTTTGAGGGGATGGGGGGAGCACAGATACTTGGGGCCAATTAAAATAGCTGAGGATGTTATTTGAAAGGCAACCTATGGAACTATTGATTGGTTGGGGCAATTCATAAGTAGAGAAAAGAAGACAAGATCTAAAAGCTCAAAATCTATTTTCACAAATACATGGCGCTCCAAGAGTAGTGTGTGGAAATAAATTTTATAGCATATTAGAGCACTCAGAGTTAGCTCAAGAAGTTATCTAAAATCAATGGAAATCACGATGGACATGGAGGCAAAGAGAGTAAAGGAACGATGGGGAAGAAAGGATTTTTTATGGGAACTCAAGGAATGGACGTGTTGGGCTCAAACCCACCTCGGAAAGCCGCCATGAGCCACCCATGTCACATATCAGCATAGGGAAAGTAGAATGGAGATGAGAGCTTATGTATTGTATGTGTGTGTGTGTGCCCACACACACACACACACACACACACATACATACATACATACTTACATACATGTCTCTTTCAATTGTGAGAGTATAGAAGCCATTTTATTTATTGAAAAGCAAGCAAGTTGTTGTTTCAGCACACGAGTTCCCCATTCTGCTATATTGGATTAGAAAACTAACATTTTCACTTTATTCTGGAGTACAGGAGCACACGTGTAGGTGTTTAAAGTTGAGGAAAGATGTGTATTCGAGGCAAAGCAGAATGGGGTGAAGTGAATTTTTTTAAAAATCAGTCCTGGTCGGGTGTTGATGCACAAAATACTGCAAGCAACTGTTTTGTGGTCTTTTTTCAGGGGGCAGAAGGGGCTCAAGTAAAAGGGGAGAAAATCCGCTAACCAATAGTTCATGCGTCAATATATCTATCAACTAAAGTTTATTATTTTTCAATTTATGTGGATTTATTTGTTTGATTTTTATCTCCTCAATAAGTTTGAATTTTGAAAATGTCTCCTATACATGTTACATTTATTCTTAATGACATTCAAGAATTGATTTATATTTTTTGAATAATTTCAATGGCAAAGAGAAATTTAACATGTTTATCTATTTAACATAACTAAATTGTTCAAACCCGTTTCATATGAATGTAATGTTTATGTTACGAGCATCAACAATTAATTTGATGATTTTTTAAAATAATTTTGATTGAAAATAAATTTAACTCTACAAATTTAATATGTTCATCTCTTCAAGAGAACTAATATTTTCAAATTTGTTTCATATGCATCTTCTATATGGCTCCATTTAGAAGGCGTTCACAACTTTATATTTTGATTAGAGTAAATATAAAACTATTTTCATTTATTTATGTAAAAGAACAAAAACAAAAAAATGCATTTGGCATATACATATATTTATAAAATCTTATTTTAAAATAAGTTACGGGGTGGCCGGAGGGGGCTGCCAACGGGCAACTGGAGGAGTGTCGCCTAATAGGTATGGAGATGTTAATGGTGGCCGAATGTGATGATCGGCGACAACAGTTGGATGTGGTCCTGCAACGACGGTTGGTTATGGTCTAACGACAATTGTCACCGTGGTGGTGGAAGTTGAGGCTCCGATAGTGAGAGCTGCCGAAAAGGGTCGCCAACAGCCAAAAGTGTTGAACATAGATAGGAGAAGTCACAAAAAGTGATGGACAAAGGGATGGTCAAAGTGATGGCGATGATTGGTGGTTGATAACGGTGGGTTGAGGTGGCCAGCAATGGGGTGGAGGTGGCTTGAGATGGCCAACGATGGTGGTGACAATGATAGCTGGCAACGATGACTGGAGATGGCTGCAGTGGATGGAGGTGGTGCTAGTAAGGGGACTAGGTAGGTGGAGGTAGCAGTTGATGGGCAAAGGAAGGGATCTATGGAGTGGAGGTAGCGAACGATGGGGTGGAGGTGGAAGCCAGTGGATTAAAGTGGCGGTCAGAAACTCTCCCCAATGGGTAATTAGAGATGTTTGTCAGTGATGATAACAAGAGGTTAGAGTGATCAAAAGTTGTAGAGGATGGTGAAGTGAGAAAATAACAAAATTACAAAATAAGTGAAAACACATTTTTTTGTCTACTAGAATTCAGTAAATTAAAAATTGTCATTACAATTTCTTATAGAAACAAAAATAGTTGTCGAACGTGTTTTTATTTAAAGTTCGTAAAATTTTCAAAAACAAAAGCAGTGGCCAGTGAACATAAACATTACCGAATGGGGCCTATATGTTTAGCAATATTTAGAAACATGTACCATCTCTACTCATAAACATAAATTTGCCAAATGTCATTTTTGTGTCTTTTAGAAAATTAAACAAAAACATGTTTTCTGTTTATTGTAAACGAAAAACAAATAACTGTAAACATTACCAAATGGAGTCAACAAAATTTGTTTCTTTTTTTAAATATTTTCATATTGAATATGGATCATGTTTGACAAATTTCAATAAAAGTGCAATAAAAATATCAATTATATGGAAAATGAACTAGTAGAGTAAAGGCTATACCATTTTAAAGTTTCAAAACCAAAATTAGTTGTAGACATTTCGCGTGAAAAAAAAGTGCTTGGACTTGATGCATTGAAATCTTATAGTGAGGGGCATACTACAAACTCCCGTTGACATTAAGGCATGTTAAGTTTCAAGCAAAACAAATGGGCCTAGAGTGCACATAATACAAGACCTCCTTCAGCATTGCTAAATAACAAAAGATAAATCTTTTACCTGGGGAAAAGGAATGCACTTGCTGCCTGGTACATGGCCACTTCTTATTCCCTTACGAGGCTCCGTTGCAACCCCATCAAACCTGGAAAAGATTAAAATCTCCATCAAATCCAAGGAGGTTTACAGAAGGAAATCCATTGCATTCGTATGTGCATCACAAATGCTTTCTGAAAAGGTAAACAAATACTCCAGAATTCACTCCTAGCTTAAAAAGATTTTCTGCACATTCTGGATCTCTGGCCTTCATTTGTACAGTACAAGAGGATACTACAGACTACAAGTCATATCATCAGGAGTGTTTCTAGCAACCATCATCTTCCACTAATCTCGGGGGCTGTTAATTGGGTTGTTAAAATGGAACCAAACCATATGCAGCCCCCGTTTTTGTTAGTCATAGGAGCAATAATCAAATCATACTGTTTGAAAATTCAATCCAAGCAGAATCTGCTCATATGGGACATGGGAGTTTACACCTCAAGATTATTTATTGTCTACGTTCTTCATGATCTAACATACCAATGAAAAATTATATATTCTTGTACACGTATGATATGTTAACATTGTTGAGCATATAAGGTTTAAAACATAGGGTACACATACCAGTACCTCATTCGAATGTCATCATTTTGTATAAGTCAACGCAGAATTTGAACAGAGTTCATAGTAGTGTGAAATAAAGATCATTACATTTTTATATAGTTCTTAAAAATTAAACAAATCTTGTTATCATCATTTCTGATGATCACTTGAACGGACCAACTGGCCACAGAACAACAACAATGGCTTAGAATTATTACAGATCAATCCGAATGTGTTAGATTTGCAACTGAACTAGTGTAATATCTCAGCTATTGCCTATTGCCTATTGGGTGGCATACAGAAGTGAAATTTGGATTCAATTTCTGCCAAAGTAGTTTCCAAATGGCCAGCATAAACATTCCATGCTAACATCATGTGGTTGCCAATCGATTATTATTCTTTCGTGAAGTAGTAAATTCTAGTTTGGCACTAAGCTTCTTCTAGTGACACCTAGAAACATTCAAAGTACACCTGCCCCCACTCCCCCTTTTGCAATGTAGAAATATGGTAGTACCCTCCAAATAAACCCTCCACCTCCACCTTCCTTGCGTCTGGCGATCTCCAGCCGCCCCATTTCCAGCCCTCCCCCGTACAACCCTGCACCTTGCTGCCCCTTCCCGCACAATGCTGCCGTCTCTACTACTGTCCCACTCCCTCCCCTCCTCCTCCCCTCTCTCTCGACAGCCCCCCCCCCCCGGGGGGATGGAAATCATGGGGTTGGTCCATGAACTATCCATGTGGCTGAGAACCGTCCCACTCCATGCACAATAATGCAATTATCACAGGCGTGCTCTACCACTAAGCTAATAGCCCATCATGCGAGGCTCCCACTAGGGGCTCATTATCTTTCTCATTCACTTTACTCTTTTACAAAATAGAACAAGAAGCCATAAGATCCAAGAGTGGGAGAAGCCCGGGGCTTGGGAGTGAAAATTTCACAGGTTTACATAGAAGAATTGTAAAAAGATGATGGACAGGCTATTATGTATCAAACCATAGGTATTTCATTGGTTCCATGAAATAGCTTGGATTGGTATTAGTTTGGATATGAAATAACTCTGATGAGAAGAAAAAAGAATTCCATTTGTGTATGCGCTCTAAAAAACATATGGTTTTGATAGGAAAAGAAGAGGAAGCAGTTGGATCCTTCGGAACCATAAGAATCTTCAGTTAGAATGGGAGGTTTTTAAAATCCACCCATGAGATACACACCAAATACATGCAGGATCATCGAGAGAGGGGGAGAAGGGAGAGAGCGTCGCGACGCTACCGAGAGAGAGAGAGAGAGAGGAGGAGGACATGGTGCAGTGGTAGAGGCGATGGCACTGGGCGGGGAAGGGTTGAGGGGGGTTGGTGAGGTGCGGGGGAGAACTGGCGATGGCGGCAAAGGGCAAGTAAGGGGCAGGCTGACGATGGCCAAGTGTCACAAAAAATAAAAAAGAACCAGGCGTACTTAGATGGATTTAGGTAAAACTCTAGCAATTCCAATCATATCATCAATTATCTACTATCTTACCAATTATAATTTATTTCTACAATCATTCCTGTTGCACTTTAAAATGAATTTTTCAAGAGGATTTCAGCCAAAAGTCTAAAAAAATAAATTTTAACGCACAAGGTCCATAAGCAAAAACTTAACGCGTAAGGTCCAACCCATTTAAAAAACGTGATTTCTCTCGAAAATACCCAGAAAACAGATAAATTTATCTGTTTATATATATATAAACGATTCTCTATCTTGATAATGTTGATCAAAATAGAAAATGATAAGGAGGATGATGACGACTAAAGAAAACAATGAAGGAACTAAGGTATTTTCGTCTCCAAAAAATTTCACGCGACAAACAGAGAATCTATCGATGGAACATTTTTGTGATGATGGACCTTGCGCGTTCAAAAACCTTTGTTTGGATAAAAACTAATACATAGCATATGATTTAGACTTCCCACTAATTTTTTGACTTTTCAATCCATTGTGTTAAGTTGTTAACCTGACTTGATCGCATTTGTCAAGGCATGCCATGCAAATGAACAAGTCCTATTAGAAGCCCTTTGATTACAGTTGTCAAGGCATGCAACGCAAAGACAATAGAATCGCAGAAAAGGCACCAAATGCCCAGCCAAACTCCAGCTTCACATTTGTTAATACTTCCAATTGTTCTTGTGTCAAATCCATTTTAAGAATGAATCTGTCCCACCAAATGCTAAAGAGAGGTAACAAGTATTTGATAGCGATATCTGAACCCACTCTTATTCTTCTCAACCACTCAATATGACTCTCTACTGACTAGGTACCCTCATGTTATTAGAACGCGTTTTCAGTTGCACTACTTATTCCAAATCACATAATAACCACAATGAAAACCATAATCAAACACTTCACAGTCAAATTGAACATGAGAACACCAAAGCAGATAGATGAGAAATACAAAGTGATGAGAAGTATGTCAATTGCTGACAAGAATAAAAATAAAATAAAAAAAATAAAAAGAAACATTAAGGATACCTAGCTTTTGAACGGGCGTCAACATGTTGATGTGTTTTGTCCACAATGTTTTTCTTAACCTGAAATATATTGAGAAAATATAAGTTGAAATAGAGAGCAAATAGCAGTAACAAAAGTATGACAAGCACATGAAGAGAATTTCTTGGTAGAAAATTGGAATCTCCAGCATGGTGAAACAAACCCTATACCCTCCTATGTCCAGCACCATTTCAGAGTCACAATCAAGTGCTCCTAAGTTGCATTGAAATCCAGGTGAAACTGTGGCTTTTCAATGAAACCTGTTACTTAAAAGATACATTACCCATTATTTTATTATGTTTAACCCGCTATGTCATGCATTGTAAGCACGTGACAAATAAATTTCAGGTTAGCTATCAAACACACCTTCAGGAGAAAATACACCGAATTTGAAAGTAGTCAGCTAACAAAAGGTTCTGTTTGAAATAAAAAATTATGATATGTTTGATGACTGCTTAGCAATCCATGACCATTGTTTACGATAGTACCAGCAGGGATTGGCTCACAATTCTTAGAAAGGAAAATAACAAGCTCGCTATTAAAAAAACATAGATGTTGATTATAACTTGGGGAATCTGACCTGTTCAAGGGTCCAGACAAGATGTGGCTGAAATTTGGTCTGAAATGTAACTGGGCCAACCTGGAAAAGTCCATGGTTTGAACATTATACTAGCAGGAAATTCAGAAACAAAACACAGATTTAAACAAAATAATGGAGTTCCAATCTGAAAAGGACATTTGCATGACAAACACAAAACACAGCAGCCCGAAAAGACATGGAAAAAATTAGCAAAGAAATGAAAAATCCTAGATATTCTCATCTATATCACAAATTCCTGTCTAATTTCTTATAGTTAATTTTAATTGCATAAAGGTAGTCCAAAGACTACTAGAAGAGTTCGCACATATAAAAAAACAATAATATGACACAAAAAACTAAGAGACAAAAGAAGAAAAGTCCATGGGCACCCCAGGTTTACTGTGCTGGGATGGGTCCAAAGTGTCCATGCCTTTGGTTGGTTTACAGGTTATTAAAAAACAAAGAAACAAACAAACACAGAAAAGTCCATGCGATGAAAAAAGCGAGAAAAAGGGGGTGGAGACATCCTAAGTCTTAACAATAATTTCTAAGAGAGATCTTAAGTTTGACGGGTCCAGAAGCTATCTTTCTGTGGCATTTTCATGTGCCAGAGGGCCTATGTAGAGACCTAAACACGATTATATTAATTTAATTTAATCTTAAGGTAATTTGGATATTATCAAGGCTGTTTAGGGCCCTGAGATTTGGCTGAATTGGACCCAAGAGTGTGCTGATGTGGCATAATTATTCCTAGTTTCAGGGAAACTGCTCGAGCGGTCACTTAAAATTATGGGCAGTATAAATTCTTCTCGGCCTTTCCCAACCCTCTCTCTCTCTCCCCCTCCCTCCCTCCATCCCTCCCTCTGTAGCTCTATCCTGTATACATATGTATGTATGTATGTATATATCTTCATCATATATATATATATATATATATATATATATATATACACACACATATATATATACACACACACACACACACACACACACATACAGGCCTTTTCTAGGCAGATTTTTGCAACGCCTAAGGAGAAGTCATCTATGCAACGAGAGCAACATTTTTTTGATTGGAATTTTGTTTCGGCAACTTCAAAGTTTTGAGGCTTTCTCTGCTCTCCTTTTATTGCTTAGTTTGAAGTAGATTATCCATGTTCTTGGTGAAATATGGGTAATTTGCATGCTAAGCTTAGCTTGGTTGGGTTCGGATCTATAATTTTCATTGGTGAAATTAAATGTTGTTACTTAGAAATGTCATGGGGGTTTAATTTGAGATTTAAGGAAAATTGGATGAATTAGAGTTTTACGTTCAAATTAAGAAAAAGTGGATAGAACTTGGCTCAACGGGATCAAGGGCTTGGTGTCATGTATTGATTGTGTATGCTCTAAGTTGTGTATGGAAAAAACGAGTGGAATGGGATAAGCATCGGTAAACAATCACAATGGCCCGTAAAAACAACTTGACAATTAGAGCTTATGCCATGCAAAATAACTGTGTGTACTTGAACAACCTGAGTTAATAAAAATCAAAAGCAAACGTGTTTGGATGACAGAATTGGTATGTTACTGGTGCGCTATGTTATATGAACTCTTCTAAATGTATAAAGCACTTATGTCGGACACTCAACACTTGAATAAGGGTATAGGATATATGTCCGACACTTTTTTTGGACATCCACTTAGAAAGCATATTTAGCAATTTGAGTTTATTATAAAACTATGCATAAAAACTCCAATATTATGCATGAAATGCTTAATGAAAACTTGTAAATGTCATTTACCCTGGAACATAAAAAAGAATATATTATTTTGTCGTGTCCCAATATCCCTTGATATGATGGTTAGATGAGTCTGACACTTAAACACATACCCGCACTCGACACTTGTAACCAAATTCATGTAACATAGAATTGGTTTGAACAATGAGAAATGGAATAAAGATTTCAGTTGCGTGCATGGGTGCGTGGGTGCCAAGTATAAATTGTGGTCTTGAGATAAAGAGAGAACGATTTAAATGGGCATTGCAACTATAGTTGATATGTACATCGGCATGCATAGAGTCATGGATGCCACATCATATTATCTCTTTGTCTGGTTTTTTACTGGGATGTCGTGCTCATGTTTTTAAGTGTCGACGTGAAGCTTCTGAAGGAACCCAGACGCTCATTTTGGGATTTTGGACTTTTTGGACATTGTGGGCCCCACATTTTGATTCATTACATGTTGTAAGACTATGGGACCTAGATCACTTTTTGGATTCATGTAATTAAATAGAAACATGATAAGTAAACAAATTGATAAGGAAGCGTAATTATTTTGATATCATGCTTAACTTATAAGTTAAATGTATATATTGAGCCGGTGAATGTTTACACCTTTGAAAGCATGAGAGAATTAATGCAATGTTAGATTAGGTATGAGAATTGGCAGAATAGCTATGAGAAGTGAGAAGTGTGACCTATAAGCCTATTAAATACATGTAGTGAAGCTTATGCACACCTATGGGGGGGGGTCGCACCCCCTCTCATTTTGTATGTATATTATTATCTATAAATATTGAAAACTATGCTATATGCACTCACAAAATTATGTTCATTGTCTCTCATAAATTATAGAACTATCCCATTATTTATAATTTTTATAATAAAATTTGCAATCATGGATCTTGAAACAACAATCTCTCAAAGATAACTCTTTTAGAACTTTTACTTGGTTTGGACTTTTATTCGATGTGTACAACTATAGGTTTTATTCATTCGCTACTTGCGAGAGAACTTTTATTTCTTAAAAGAATTTCATTTGTTGTTGGAATATCATATAAATATCGTTATATTTTTAGAAAATAAAAAACAAGTTACAAAAATTGTTGAGGCATTTAATGTTACAAAACTTTCAAATGAGTAATGCGCAAATCAAGAAAACCATTCTCAAACGCTCTAGTTAAAACGATTGAGCTAACACTATAGTATTTTAGTAATTAGTTTGATCAATATATTTTCGACTTGGATATATAAATTTTACTTATCCAAAAAATGAATATACAAGTTTTTAACCCACTTGTCACAAATTTTTGTAAAAGTATACATTACAAATTTGTGTACTTATTAATAAATGTTTTAAGTTTAGCAGTAGTTATATAAAAAGATTTAAATTAAGTAGTACCCCCCTCTAAATTACATTTTTGGCTCCACCACGGATATACATGTATTTTTGCTTGGAACTGTATAGTTGATTACAGGATTTTTTTAACTTGGTTGGACATACCTCTGGACTTGGAATTTTAACACTTGAGCAAGTTCAGGACTCTTCTTGGGACTCTAATCACACGAGTGGTCCCTTCACCACTCGGGCAGTATATTTGCCGCAGGTTGAATATTTGGATACAGCTTTCGAGCCTTTCATTTTGAGATAGCATTAGAGCGGTCACTTTCCTACATCTCCTCTCAGCTTAGCGGTCTTTCCTAATTTTGGGGGTTATGTTCTATTGTTCGAATATTGAGTTTGGGAATTGGTTTCCATTGGTTGACATTAGAGAGTTATCCATGACCATTCTCATTCATTTGACGTGAGATTAAGATTACCCTTTCATCCTTTGTGTCTATGTGATCCGGACTCAAGTATGGGTGATCAACACATATCTAGAGGTCAGACTCACTAGTTTTCCTAATTATAAGATGAGAAATAGGAACTCAACTATAAAAATGAACATTGATATGCCCATGTAATGCATTACATTTACAAGAATATTTATATATATACATTTTAATTTGTGTATAGTGCTTAGGAATACAATATATATGGCATGCTTTTAAATAATCTGTGAGATGAGTTTTTTTTTGTAAGGAGATAATGCTAGAGACCTTGATATTCAAAATTTTCAAGAATGATGATGTAGAGTGGAAATTTTTGCTATGTATTTACTTGCATAGTTGTATCCTTTAAAAGAAAAAATATATATATATGGTATCACGTGATTGTCGTGTCCAACTAGAGGTTACTATGGAGGTGTTTGGCATTACTGAAACTAGTAACTGATAGATTGTAATTTGTAACAGAAGTTATGAGTATTTGGTAATAATGTAGCTTGTGGCTTAAATAAAAGAAAAAATAATTATAAATTATAACAGAAGTTGTGGTGTTTAGAAAAACTTGTCATTTATAACTAAAATTAGTAGCAAGAAACTAAAAACTACTAGCAGTAGCGCTTTGCCAAACACCTCCTATGTTCGACACAAATCTTGTGTCAATGGCAATGTCACGTTAGATTGACACGGGTACGGCGCCTCAAACTGTATAGTTAATGTAACATAGCTTGGTGTGATTCATTATTTTTTCCCATGTCCTCAAGTCTTGAAATCCAAGGTGTGATAGCCTCAGTGATATAGTTAAATTGTAGAATAGTGATTTCAGGTTGAAAGGAGAGAAGAAAGAGAAGAACATAGAGAGAATAATAGAGAATTAAGGTGAAAATGAAGAGACTTAATTAAAGCCACTACACCCCACAACATATATATATATATATATATATATACGAGTCACACATAGAGAATTACTAAACTACCCAAAGAACTAAACTCAATAGAAAATAAACTAAATAAACTCTAACACTCCCCCTTAAACTGGAGTATAGAGATCAAGCATGCCCAACTTGGACAGAAATCGTTGAAATGAAGCACAAGTCAACGGTTTGGTGAGGATATCAGTCAATTGATTCTATGAGCGAACAAAGGGAGTGAAAATTTGCTTCGTTATCAGTAAGTCTCGAATAAAATGGCAGTCAACCTCAATATGCTTAATACGCTCATGGAACACAGGATTATTAGTAATAAAGATGGCTGTTTGATTATCACAAAACATTTTCATAGGACTAGAAAACGTGATGCCAAAGTCTTGGAGAAGAGAGCGGGCCTACAGCATTTCAAAGGCAGTATGAGCCATAGCATAATACTCGGCTTCAGCACTTGAACGGGTAACAACAGTCTATTTCTTACTACGCCAAGTGCCAAGATTACCGCCAACAAAGATACAATAGCTAAAGGTGGACCGTCTATCAAGGCAACTACAAGCCCAATCAGCATCACTAAAGCCAATGACAGACAAATGACCCGAAGGACGATATAACAATTCACGGCCTATAACAAGACGTTGATTGGGCTGGTAGTTGCCTTGATAGACGGTTAACCGTGAGACAGATTAACTTCCTAACAAGACGCCGATAACGACTAACATCTAGAAAAGATTTTCTCTGTTCAGCATTGAGCTTAACAACAGAATCCATAAGTGTATCAACCGGACGAGCACCAAGCAACCCAGTCTTAGAGAGAAAATCAAAAGTATACTTACATTGGGATAAAAAGATCCCTCGAGACGAGCGAACAACCTCAATCCCAAGAAAGTACCAGAGAATGTCCAAGTCCTTGGTATGAAAATAGTGATACAAATGTCGTTTTAAGGCAGCTATACCAGCAGAATCATCACCGAAAATAATGATATCGTTCACATAAACAATCAGCATAATAGTACCAACAAAAGAATAATGAATAAAGATGGAATGATCAAATGTGGAACACCGAAAACCATAAGCAAGAACAACAAAACTGAAGCGATCAAACCAGGCACAAGGTGATTACTTCAGACCATATAGAGCCTTACGCAAGCAACAAACAAAGTGCTCACTGCCAAGTACAACATAGCCAGGAAACTGATCCATATAGACCTCCTCCTAAAGATCACCGTGAAGAAAAGCATTCATAATGTGAAACTGATATAATGGCCAAGATCGGCTAACAACAACTGATAAAAGAATCTTGACAGAGTTGAGACGAGCCACATGAGAGAAGGTTTCCAAGTAGTTAACGTCGTAGGTCTGAGTATAACCCTTAGCAACCAAATGCGCCTTAAGACGCTCAACAGAACCATCCGGAAGATACTTAACCATATAGACCCAACGACACCCCACTGAATGCTTTTTAGACGGGAGAGTGGTAAGCTCCCAAGTTTGATTCTTATAAAGAGTATCAATTTCCTCATCCATAGCACGTTTCCAGCCAGATAGAGACATAACCTGCGTGTAAGAAGTAGGAATCGAAATGGACGATAAGGTAGAAATAAAAGCATGAAGAGAAGATAACAAACGAGCATAAGACACAAAGTGAGCAATAGGATGTTGGGTGCATTCATGTTTACCTCGACGCAAAGCAATCAGTAAGTCATTAGAATTAGAAAGCAAAAGAGAGAGGAACCTCTACTGGAGAAGACAAAGTGTCCGGACCATATGAGACAATGGGCTTATCTTGAGATCACTGATCAACCTGCAAAGGTGGGTGAGAAGGAGAAGAGGGTGACATAGGAAGGGAAAGAGTTGGAGAAGAGAAAGACTCCCCCCACGACAACAGATGAGATCAGAAGAAAGGTGATTACCAGAGAAAGAAAAAAAAATGTACTCAAAGAAGGTCACATCAGTACTCATGTAATATCGGCGAGACTCCGAATGATAATAACGATATCCTTTTTGAGTACGAAAGTATCCGAGAAAGACACACTTACGGGCCCAAGGGGATAATTTATTAGTACCGGAATCAAGAATATTCACAAAAGCAGTATAACCAAAAACACGAGTGAGGAAAAAGGGTGGAGATGTCAGATATAACAAGGAAAAGGGGGACTGACAATTGAAAACAATGGAAGGCATGTGATTAATGAGATAACAAGAAGTGAGAATAGCATCACTCTAAAAGTGTCACGGCACTTGAGCATGAAACAATAAGATACGAGCAACATCTAACAGATGACGGTGCTTGCGTTTAGTAACGCCATTTTGTTGTGACATGTGAGCACAAATCGTCTAATGAATAATACTGCGATCGACACAAAAAGAAGCAACAGTAAACTACATATATTCTAATGCATTATCAGATCGAATAACTTTGATGCGCTTCCCAAATTGAGTAAAAATTTCATTATAAAATGTAGAGAGAGCATGAGGCAATTCAGACCGGTGTTTCAACAAAAAAAACCAAGTCATACGAGAGTAGTCATCAACAAAAATAACAAAATAAGAATAGCCACTAGTACTTGGAGTTCGAGAAGGACCCTAAATGTCTGTATGAACAACATCAAAAGACTCGGATTGACGAGGATGGCTACGATCGGGAAAAGAACTACGATGATGCTTGCCTAATTGACACGCTTCACAGTCAAAACTGGACACAGGAGGTAAGTTGAAAATGGCCAACTTAAGTTTAACCACCGAAGGATGGCCTAAACGACAGTGCTACTGAAGAGGTAAAATGGTAGTATTTAAGGCTGATGAAGTATGGGAAGGATAATTAGAATCAACGTCAAGATAATAAAGCCATTCTTCTCATACCCCGAAGCAATCATCTTCTTGGTCTTGAGGTCCTGAAATACACAAGAAGTGGAAGAAAAAGTTACGGAGCAATGCATAGATTTAGTGAGTTGACTAACCGAAAATAAGTTAAAAAGAAATTCGGAAATATAAAGACTAGAAAGTAAGGCCAAAGAAGGAGGGGGACGAAAAACACGTTGCCTGTGAACCAATCGAGAAAAGCCATAAGCTAAGACGATATGATACTTAATAGGAGTCAAATGAGAGAAAAGAGAAGAATTACCAGACATATGAGAACTAGCACCTGAATCGATGATCCAAGATGGAGAAGTAAGAGCCGCACAAGCAATATCACCTGAATTAGCTAAGGTAATAATACAAGAGGGCGATAGAATTTGACACAAGGTCTGAACAAACGTGCAAAGCTGAATATGGAGAACATCATGAGAACCCGATAAAGTCTGTACTACAACCGTATGAAACCCAGGCAGAGGAAAGGAGGCCAAATCCAAACACACCAAATAAATAGAAAACCAGATCTGATCAAAATATCATAACAAAGGCAAATTGAACCGTACAAGAGCTATAAGATGTGTATCAACAACCGAAAACAACTGGCAAAGCCTGGATGAAAAAATCACGAACTAGGATTGTAGTGTTCTAGTGCCAAAATCCGAGGCCCAAATCAACTTCGAAACAACCAATAAATATCAAATCACATAAAAAAAGTTTAATGTATGGTCGCAGACCCAAACCAAAGAAGAGCTCAAATCGCAGACCCAAACAAAGAAGAATCAAAGTCGCAGACCCAAACTGGAGGCAAAGATCTCCAGATCATGAACCAAAGTCACCAGCATGGACCATGAATCAAAACGAAAGCAACAACCAGATCATTCGGAAACCAAAATCCTGGCCAAACTCATCACACGAACTAGATCGCGACCAAAAAGAGAGTCGATTAAGGAAAAAATGATAAGAATCGACTGAAAGAGAAGAACCGCACCAACACGAGCACCAATCTGGGGAAAACAAGCACTGTCGGCACCTAGGGTTTTCGTATAGGGTGGTCATGCGAACCAAAAAGCTGGAACCAAGTTTGCGCGAACCAAGATGCATTACTAGAGGGGCCACCGACTTAAGAGGGTGACAAAACGAGAGCCGATCTGGATGAATAACACCAAATCAAGCACAAATCGGACCAAACATGGTGTTTCGACACTGATGGAGTCGAAAAAGTTGAGGATCTGAGGCTAGGGTTTCGAAACAATCAGAGGGCTAGGGTTTCAAAAAAAATTGACTTCAGATATGAGATTCAAGGCTTTGAAAAGGTTGACAAAGAACGAAGCAAGGGTTTCAAAACAAATCGACTGCAGATCGAATCTAGGGTTTCAAAAAGGTAGACGAATCTCACCTTGTAGTCGCCGACCATCAGTGTCCGTATAGTCGTCGGCGTTACACTAACGTCATCGTACAGAAGATGACGTTAGCACGCCGTTTCTACCTCACTGTGTGTTTCAAAAGAATAAGAACAGTTTTAGAGTTGGATCAAAACTCTGATACCAAGTTAAATTGTAAAATAGTGATTTAAGGTTGAAAAGAGAGAAGAAAGAGAAAAACAAAGAGAGAATAATAGAGAATTAGAGTAAGAATGAAGAGACTTAATTAAAGCCACTACACCTCGCAACATATATATATATATATATATATATATATATATATGAGTCACACAAAGAGAATTAAAAACATAACAACAGAAATAAACTCAATAGAAAATAAACTAAATAAACTCTAACATATACAATAGAGCTATAAAAAATAGCATATCCAATTTTTGTTTTCATTGATTGTTCCTACATAATAGAAGTATATAAATGGAACATGAAGAAGTCAAATTATACTGATCTCACAACAGCACTTAGGTTGATAACAAATAAACTTACAGCTTGTCCATGATATACTTTCTCTATTGCCTCACTCGCAGCACTTGCTTTCAAAATAGCATCGCTAGAAGCACTAGATTCAACATCATATCCTGAAGCGCGCCATCTGGGCAGACCTCCATCTAACACCCAGACTCTATCATGCCCAAATACTCTGAACATCCTGTTCATTCAATTAAATGAATTATCTATTCAGCTAATGCAACAGAAATGGGGAACGTGATATCATTAAAAGAGTAACAAGTGGGGCCTTTAAATCCAAACCTACAACTTACCACCAAACTCGAGCTGCACTGAAAAGTCCCTTTCCATCATAAACAACCACCCCATCTTTATTCTCAATTCCAAGGGCTGAAACAGCAGCAGCAAAGGCTTCTTCTGAAGGTAACATGTGTGGCAACTGAGATGGACCAATTAATCATGTAAAGTTTCTCATATCATGTGTCAAGAAAGAGTGACATCAATGTGGCGCGTATAACCGTGTAAATGCCAAAATAGTGACTGCCTTTTAATGGCAAATGTATTTCCCAATAAACAAACATAAATTCTCAAAGAAACCATCTTACATTTGATGTCCGATCTGATATACCATCTACATCAAAGAAAAAGGCACCAGGAATGTGGGCAACCTGTTCAAGCAACACAACC
>JAOTRH010000025.1:728100-745716 GCA_034768845.1 Heliamphora exappendiculata
CGATTGACTGGATCAGAGATTTCACATATTAGATTTCTATGCATTGCAGCAGACCCACCTTGAGTGGTGTTTATTCACAAACTTGTGATTGGCAGGAAATGTCTTGGCTATGGACGAGTACTCCAAAAAATCAATTGCTTCATCCAAGGTTTAAACTTCATTATGCAAGTATCTTTAAAATGATGTTTCTGGAAGTTTAGTGAATTAAGTTTAACTTTCTCTGTGATGCTGGATTTTAGTCAAAAGGTGAATCCAATGGAACCAGTGATGCTGTACAAGAAGAAAGTTCCAGGTAAAATATAATCATCCTTTCTTGTTCATTTCTGTTGAAATTGTAGGTGAAGTAATGGTAGCTCTATGTTTCCTTGCAATAATTGTTTGTGGCTGGTGATGAACAGGGTTCGTCTTCAACGTGTTCTGGAAACTCGGAAGTTGGTTCTCCGGAAAGAGCAGGCCATGGCCTATGCGCGTGCTTTAGTTGCAGGATTTGAGCTGGACTACATAGACAATCTTATATCCTTTGCTGATACATTTGGAGCTTCACGTTTAAGGTATAAAAAGACGATTAATTATGATTGTTGTCAGGTGATACACTGAAACTACTGTCATAGAGGAAAAGGACTAAAGGCTCACAAATTTTAAGTGTTCCAGCAAATAGAAGGCTTGAATGAATCAAACAATCCAGTTTCGAAATTTGAAGCAAAATTTGTATATTCTCATGAATTGACTTATTGGTCCTCAGTTATCCTTTCATTATGTTCTAATGTCACCAACACCTTTTGTGAAGGCCTTCTACAATCTGGCGTGATACTCTCTTGTTTTTACTTTGTTTACCCTACTCATCTTCAATGTACATTTCAGGATTTTTACTTCTTTTATAATTTGATGTTCCTATATTAGGTGATGTGTACAAAACTCCTATTACTTGTTCACTAGAACGGAACTCAAATAATGGACTGGACTCTTTTTCTATCTTTTTATTTTTTCCTTCTGACATACAGTTATGTGTGACAATTAGAATTGGCAATCTTACTTTTCTTTATTGCAATTTGCATTATGTAACAAAGTTCCTACATATTACAATTAAGGGTGTGGGCTTAAGCATATCTGCTATCAATGTCAAATATGGCAAATCAGCTCATTTCCAATGCTCTTACATTCATTTCTTCACCAAAGACTCTTAGTTTACTGATTCAACCATTCGAATTTATGTTAGTTAATGATTATGCTAGACAGATTCTCATATGCAAGTTTTATTTCAATGTCAGAAAGTGGAATGCCCTAAAGCTCTGAATTGTAGATGCTATTGGCATAACAAATCATTTTATGTCCCTTAGAAAATTTTTTGTTTAATTTTGTTTGTTTTTTTTGGATATTTAGTTTTAAACATTTTCCCCTTCTTTTGGATTTGCTTAATGTCTAGTTCTGGTTTCTTTAGGGAAGCTTGCATAAAATTCATGGAATTATGCAAGAAAAAGAATGATGATAGGCTCTGGATGGATGAACTAGCAGCGATGCAGGCATACTCTCACTCAGAATTCCCGTACGTAGGGAACTCTGGAATTGTCCTTGCTGGCGAGGATAATGACTCAACCGTGAGTCATGGAAGTTTAGATGTTAACCCAGGTATGATTGAATTCATTTTCCTTTCTACCTATCAAATTTCTTGACATTGTGATCTCTGCTGCATTGGAATCTTTGAAATCAAGTAAATTAACTGTTGGCCATCTAGGATTCAGTTTGTTTGGTATTCCTTATATTTTGCACTCAACACCTTAGAGAATCATTTTTGCCATGCACACTTCCTGAGCAGCTGGTGAGAATATTTGATTTGAAATCAAATAAGCCCTTAATCCAGAAGCACCTTAAGTGTACATTACCACATGTGATTGCAAAACTTCGGATTTTCAGAGAAGCAGCACTTCTTCTTTTTGTGTATGTCTGTTTATCAATGAGCAAGTTGCAACTTCATCTTTGGTTGCTTTCTCATGCGCAGGTTGTAAATATTAAGAACTTCAATGCACATATATATATCGAATATGAAACTTGCTTACAAATCAGTAAAGGCAGTAATTTCCATTGGAAAATGGATTCATCTTTGATGTTTTAAAATATCTTATGCAGATAATAGCTTGCCAAAATCAGCTCCTGTGCAATCAACAGATGGGAAAGCACAAGTGCCAATGTCATGGCCAAACCATGTTCCTCAATATATGCACAATTTTCCGGGTCCTCTATTTCAACAATTGCCCCCATATCAAGGGTACCTATTTCCTGGTATTCAGGGCCCTCCATATTATCCAGGAAAGATGCAGTGGCCTCAAAATATGGAGGATTCTGCTATCAATGTTGATCAGGATTCTTGTGACCGCCGGAATCGTAAATCATCTTCCAGGAAGAAAGAAAAACCCTCACATGTAAAGGGATCACAAACCTTAGAACAAGATAATAATACTGAGCCCAGTAATTCCAGTTCTGAGAGTGATTCAGATGAATTTCTGCAGGATGCAAAGAAGCATTCTTCCACTGAACATAAACATAGAAAAAAGCATGGGAAAAGGTCATCAAGAAAGTTTGTTATCCGCAATATTAATTACATCACTTCAAAGGGTGATGGAGAAGAGGGCAGTGCCTCTGAGGGGAATTCATCTGATGAACATGAATTCATCAATGCAGAGTCCCTCAAGCAGCAGGTAGAAGAAGCCGTTGGTTCATTGGAGAGGCATTATAAATCGACCTCCCATAATAAGAAAAAAAGTGGGAGCAGGCACCGCAGCACTGTGAATGGATCAAACAGTACCGTCGAGCACGATAATGGGAATGATCCTCCAAATTTTTCAGTAGAGAAGAGAAGTGAGAACTGGGATATTTTCCAGAACCTCCTTATGAAGGAAACAGATTCGAGATCTAATGGTATAGATACTCACCAAGTACATGTACAAGAGAAGCATGTTACAATTAAGAGCTCCAGGGAGGAAATACCATTTCTACTTAACATGGACTCAGTGGAAGTGATAAAACCTCTTGCTTCGACTGATTCCTTTATTGTTGCTGACAGGGACAGAAGTAATGAGGATAAAATGCATGTTGAGAACTTTGAAGCCATTCAGCCAATTACTAAGACGAGAGGCAGCACGTATGAGGAATTGCTATATTCACAGAGAACTGAAGAATCAGAAATCCACTCCCGGGTTGTTTTATCTGATTGTGTAACTGAACCTTCCATCATTAAGAGCCAAAAAGGAGATTGGTTTCCTAGTAATCAACCAGAAAAATCAGCAACATTGGATGAAGGTACACATCGCAATATCTTTGATGGTGATTACACTGCATCATTCATGTGCAATCATTCCCAGCTTGAGAAGAATAAGAAAGATGTTCTTGTTGATGACTCTTTCATGATTCAAGCTCGTCCAATGGACAATGACCCATTTGATTCTCAACGGAAGACAGACATATATATGGTCTCAGACATCGCAGGAGCTACCCAACAAAAAATAAGCCTGCCAGATAATTCACCAGAGAAGGTTGAAACCACTGGTATTTATCAGCCAGATGACCTCTGCATGGTGCTTGGACGAAATTCTGGCGTGGACCAAGTTGTTACCTCTTGGAATCCCGAAATGGATTATGGAAACATCAATTCATTGACAGAATCTGTTGAAAGGAGGATCCCTAATCCAGAACCAGCTGATTGTGTTGATGCCCAGCTGTCCTCTAATAATAAGGGAACCATCAGTAAAGTTCATGAAGATCCTGAAGGAAAAGCTAGTAAAGCACGGTCAAAAACCTTGGTTGGATCTCTTGGAAAAAGCAAATCTGATATCATGTCAAGGAGCAAAAAATCATCCTCTGGAAGCAAAACGGCCATTCAGAAGAGCAAATCTGAGAAGGTATTGAACAGACATATAGTAGGTGACAGATCATGTGATAATAATAAATTTGTTCCATTGCATTTCCACACCACTCAAAGATTCCTCTTTCTTTTCATCTGATTTGTATAATGTTCGTATCTTCCATTTATAAGATTGTTTTTAAAGAAAATCTTATTTATTGGATGTGGATATATTTTGGGGCTTCCATGAAACAGTTTTCTACTTCTTATGCTTACTAGCTGTGGTGGCATCATTTTCTCCAATGCATCCATTTCAGGGATTGGATTTGTGCCTTAAAATGCGATTGAAATAATTTAGATCCATTCAATGTTGGGGATGCATGAATGTACTAAGTTGTTTGTGTTTATGAATTTTTTGTTTGCTCATTTCCTTTTCCCTTAACTAAATCTGTCTCTATTGTCCCTTGAATACTTACATATGTGTAGGAAGAAGAAAAGAGGAAGAAAATGGAGGAACTACTCATTCAACGTCAAAAGAGAATTGCTGAAAGGAGCGCGGCCAGGGGTTCTTATTCTGCAACATCTAAGAGGACCTCAAAAGAGGGTAAAACGTTAATAGGTTCCTTGAAGAACGAGAAGCCAAAACTTCAGTCCCCAGAGCAGGACAGAGAGAAATTGCAAAAGCCCATTCTCAGGAATTCCACCATAGACCGTCTTGCAGCTGCTAAGGTGGCTCGCAAGTTGTCATCAACCGAATTAAAATCCAGCCAACCTAGAAAAGCAGTCTTGAAAGCTTCTGGAACTGAGAACAAGAAGCCAGGTACTGAGAGGGGCAAACCTTCGGATAAGAGAGAGATCCCCAATAATTCAAATGGATTACTGTCTTCTGTCTCTGGCACGCAATCGAAGAAGGACAGTGCAGATGCCACTATAGCATTACCAGTAGAGTCAAGCACAGGAAAAGCAACCCGACCCTCTGATGGCATTTATGTCTCTGAAAACATTAAAGAGTTGCATAGCATATCTACAATAGAGCAAGGAGACAAGGTTCTGCAAAGAGATGTTTTGGATGATAAGAGTTGCAATGGGAACTCACTTAATGGGAACATTTCCATGCCTCTTCAGGATCACTCTGCACAACTGGATTATATGAACTGTGATAATGAAGAAACATCAAAAGCATCTCCAGTTCTTGAAGACACAACAGTTTATGTTGGTCGTGTACAATTTGTCTCTGAGGTGACTGTGTATCCTTCTCCTCCACCACCTAATACAGCTTTGGGTGATGCTGCGTTGCAAATTGATGAGGAGAGTGTGGCGAATGACAAATTTTCTCCCTCACTTGAAATATCTGTTGTGCAAATGTCAACACCTCCACAAGATGATGAAATGGCCCCAGACCCAATCCACTCCCGGAAGAAATGGAACCCTGGTGAAAACTCTCCTAAGGCTACAAAAGGGTTCAGAAAACTTCTCTTATTTGGTCGGAAGAGCAGGAACTCGCCAACAAATTAAACCTATGGATCAATGTTTTTACTTGTTTAGTCAAATGCTTATTTGTAAACACCATTTCATAATTCCTCCACTTCAGATTATCAAGTGAGAGGAAAACCCACCCAATGATTGTTTGATTGTCCAACCAAGGCATGCCTTGTGGCTGCCAGATGGAAAAGGCTTGATAGCTCCCACACATAATAAGGCATTGAGTGTTGCTGCCATGGATTCAGTGTTGTAATTTATCTCAGAATTTGAGAAGTTGTGAGCTGTAACCTTTATGCTTTGTATACTCTGTTGAATTGAATTGATACACTCTTTGAATCATATTACTTCATGTCTATTTCAAACCCTGTAATGTTCATTGTTGCAATACAAACTTCATTTTTTCCTATGCAAATTATTTGGTACTGTTGAAGAATCTCTTAATACTATGTTGGGCTCAAATTGCATTTAGGTTGAGTAAGCCCCTTGCCCCTAGACCCTAGTGTTCTTATAACTGCTTCTGGCCTGTGCAGTTGTGCAGTTATGTCCCAACTTTTTCTTTTTCTTTTTCTTTCTCGCTTGTAATCTATAAATTGAACATGTGAACGCAGATTCGATACTTCTCATCAACCTTCAGAAATTCAATGTGAATTCATCCAATGGTAATATCTCCAGTTGGAGGAAAAATGGCAGCAACCTGGTCTTCGCCTGCTTCGCCCCAAGTGCTTCCAACAAATTACTCCTCCAAGCCCAAAGGCTTGACTTACAGTTCTTGGTGTGGAACTTCCGTTGAGTGCAGAGCAGCTCTTCCATGTCCAACCTCAATGATAAGTTCCTTGTTTCTTCATCTTTCTCGTGCTTAGTATGATATTTCTCTACCATTTCTTAGAAAATAGCTATGATTTTATCAACCATTTGAAAATTACGTCATCCAATGCAAAGGAGCAACATTAATTACCAACAACTAATTAGAGAACGCAAGAGTGTAGACATAATCCTGCTACGTACAAGAATAGAAAATGCAGCAAGGGATGGATGGCTTCAATATATTTCAGTCACCACCGCATCCACTTACGAAGAGTTATGTTATTGGAATTGCTCTTCATATACTCTTTCTTGTACTCTGTGAATGTGGCTACCAATTCATCATAGTCTGGAAGCTTTGGGTGGACGTAGCTTAAGCGAGGTTTCGATTCTTCATTTTCTTCTATTTCCTTGTCACCAAAAGAGCTAGCCACAATTCCTCTTTCGCTATAAGAATTGCAGATTGATGACCGGACTTCAACGCCATCAAGGTAGACAATCGACATCTCTTCAATTGGAGCTGAACCTTTTGATAGACTTCTATTTGATGAATCGCCGTGAGAATCACATTGAGAAGTCACCAAATTCCTGGAGTTAGAAATTCGTGAACCAATTCTCCACAACATATCATTGATTATTGAAGCTCCCATCTGATCTTTCCTACAGATCTCCCTCGTAACTTCAATTCTTGAATCCGAAGGTTCGTCTTTCTTTCTTTCTTCACAATTTTTCTCAGAGAAACAATCCTGTTTAGTGCAAGGAATTAAAATTGTAATATAGTTGTGTAAAATGCATTAGATATCTCATGAGGAAGATATATCAGAGTTCAAGCCCACACCTGCCGGCACTGCTGCTCAAAGTTTTGCTCATTAGTTTGAGGCTCCAAGCAGAGAGTGCATTCTCTGGCTATATTGCTAGTCAGTTGAAGCTTCACATCATCCGGTACTGAATTGTTTCCTAGGTTGAACATTATCTGAGAGTTCACAAAGTTCCCTGGTTGTAATTCCACATTGACCCTTTCAAATTCATTACCAAAATGCTGCTTGAGCAGTGTTCTTATCCGGTGCAGCTCTGATAATTCGCCGCATCTTGAGGCAGCAAATACCAAACTTGACACTGCTTCATTGACCTCATTACATAAGTTGCTGAAATTATCAATCAGAAATGAGTTTATCTTATGTCACCTTGAAAGCAATGGTTTCAAATCATAATACATATCGGTTTCGATAACATAATGTATCAATCGGTGTCGAAACTTCAAAACCTTGATACATATCAAGCCGATACGATACATGTCCACGGATATTTAAAACCTTGGTTGAAAGTGAACATGATAAATTGGGACTGCATACCTCTGTCTGGCAATGCCGCGAAGGTTGGTGTAGACGCAGCCACAGAAATTCTCGATTTGATCATACGCCGATAATACACATTGGTCGTTATGCAGTTGCTCAACCTAGATTTTGTGCAGAAAGTATGATTAATGAAATTATATCATACATGCATGGAAGTGAATAGAAGAATTACTTAACAAGCTATAGTTTTATTTTCCAAAGCCTTCCCACTAAAGCTCTGTTGAATTGTTAGGAACATCGTACGGAAGAAAAATAAATAAAAAAGGGAAGTCAAAAATAGTAATTAAAGAAAAAAAAAAGAAATATAAATGAATTAATTTTCGAATATAATAAAGTTAGTTTTAAAAAAAATGCTTTTAATTTTCCATGATGCATAATTCTTTACATCTACTATTAATAAATTGACTGTGTTTGGTGCAATTAAATTTATAGATTTATAAACTTATAGATAATAGGTGAACAAATTTAATTATAAATTTAAGCATAAGTTACAAGTAGTTGTTAAAATTATAAAATTATAACTTTAAACAGTAAAATTTGTGTTTGTTGATTTAGAAATAAAAATTGTGTAAAAAAAAAACAAACTTGTTTAAATATGATTATAAACTTTTTACTGAAATAAAAGATAAAAGTTAAAAGCACATTATTGGAAATGTAAAGAGATTGACAAGATTGATTGTGTAGCTCAAGCGATGATCTACCCTTAATAAAGCGGCATCATGATCTCCATTTAGGAGGAGTTGAGCAATATCGGCCCTTGATTGCCTTATGATTGACTCCCTCCTCAGCTTCTGGATCAACACTTGATTCCGAGCTCGCTTTATCAAGTTTTTGCTGAACATTGTGCGTAACTAGTAAGTGCAGTAATATATAATATCCGTATCTATATCCATTCCAAATATATATATATATATATATATGAAAAAATATATAGAATTGTAAGTCTTAGTTTTTTCCATAAAAAAAAAGATATGAAGATTTAAATAAATTATAAATTCGATATAAAATCAAAGTGATTCATTGAGTTTTAATGCGGGAAGAATCGCAAACCTCTATATATGCAAACAAACTTGGAATGGCTCACAACAAAAAACAAGAACCGATCAAACATGAGTAGCACATTACTCTTTCTTTTGCGATAAACTAAAATGACATCATGGTTTTAACCCAACTCTTGCAAATGGACATATTGAAGATTAGGACTATGTCTTAGTTAAAAAGTAAAATTACTCGGGCATTTACCAAGAGTAAAATTATCCTAATCTACATTTCTAAGAGTATGTTTGAATGACTGTACTCATAAATAGAAATAAAAATGTGATTCTTGATCTTTATAATTTTTGCATTTTGAATTAGTAGGAATAGAAAATTGAATTCTAATTACTTATTTAACTCATAATCACATTATCAAATTAAGTAGTAATTTGATCTCCATCCTCTTCCATGGTAATTTTAGATTATAGACTCAATCAATAAAAAAAAATTCACCTCTAATAAATTTTATATTAAAAAAATCTGAATAAAATTCCTGAATTAATTCAATCATTTAAATATGACTACCCTTGGTGCTAGATTATTAGGTATTTGTCCTCTCCATTATACCATGTCCATTGGATTAAAATTTGGGAGTTTTGAACCTAGATTCTATTTGAAATATTTGTTTAGGAATGAGTCTTAATTTATAATTAATATTTTATTAAACCCTATTACTTGTTATTATACCAAAACTACCCTTAATGCCCCCACCTTTCTTTCTATCAGCCATTCTTGACGATTACGAGGCCGTGATCTCCAAATGGTGGGGAGAAAAGCGCTTAAAAACCGACTGGATTCAGAAACAAAATACGGTCGTGAATGGCTACGAATTCGAGCTGGGAATGGAGTTCTTGGATTTGAAATCGATCGGAACAAGAATAACGAGTGAGCAGGTGCGTTGCAACACAATGAAGATTGTTTAATTCTCTCTCTACTGATTTAATTGTTTATCTGGGCTTTGGTGGTATATATATATATATAAACAGTGGCGAATCCAGCCATATTTGCGGATGCAGTCAATTTAAAATTAATCTGTTATTGGCGTAATATAAACTAAAAAAATGCTTTGATTAATAAGTAGAATATATATTTTTATATATTTATTCTAATTTTTTGATTAAAAATTATATAAATACATAAATTTTTACATAAAAAAATGCAAAAAGTCAAAGAAAATAGAAAATCAAAAATTTATCAAATATCAATTGAAAAAAAGGCATAAACTCGCGCTCTCTGAAATGCAAACTAAGGGCAATTTAATTTTTTTTAGCTTTTTAGTTATAAACACAAAAAAAAAAAACGTGCAAAAAAATAAAAAGTTTAAAAACTAAAATATTAAATCAAAACACTAATGGTTAAAATAATTTATTTAAACTCTTATTCTATTTTAAAAGACAATAATATTTCTGCTTAATATTTTATTTAATACCTATAATAACTATATATAATTGTTATAATCAAATATATAGATGAACATTACAGTTCAATTGAACGATAAGCAAAAAAAATATTTTTTTATCAAATCAACTAATTTTCAAAAAATTACTTTAAAAATTAATTACCAAAATAATTTACTTTGAACTTAATTTAGTTTAAAAATAACTTTTAAGCTAACTCCCAATAATGTCCTAAATAAGATAAATAGGCTCAAAGAATAGAATTTGAATTTGGAAAGAGAGATATTAAATGCACTCTTTTTTTTGCTTATAAAACTTATAATGCATAGAGTACTTACACATTATGTATTAAATTTTGTATTTGTATGTTTAAATGATTTAAAAGTATGTACATTTATAAATCTTTATTAGTTTACAACGTCCCTAAAAAAGTACGAATATTTGGGAGAGAGTAGAAATATTTATTTTTTTAATAATTTTTTAAGAAGTGAAACATTTTTAGTTAAACAAATAAAAAAAAGTCTTATTTCTGCACAAATGATACATTTTTAATTACACGGATAAAATATCTCATTTCCCGTAGAAAGAAAAAAAATTAGTTACACATAAAAAATGGCACATTAATTTTCACACAAATTATACATTTACAATTATATATAGTAGATGCCTCGTTTTCTATAGAAATAAAAAGATTTAGTTAAATATAACAAATGTCTTATTTTTTGCACAAATAGAACATTTCTAGTTATGTACACCAAATGCCTTGTTCATTTTTCAATCTATCAGTATTATTTATTTCGCTCTAGATTCGTCTTTTACTTAAGCCAAAAGCACTACATGCAGAAGCAAACACGAAAATAGTGTATTGAGATACGACAATCGAAAGTATGATAGGAGAGCAAAGTGTATATTTATCTAAAATAATTATATATTTAAAAAATATAATTGTATCAAAATAATAAAAAAGTTGTTAAGATTTATCCCTGATTAAGTCCACCCAATAAGAACCCATAATAATTTTCCCTTAAAATTATGTCCTATTAGAGTGGAACTTTTCATTTCAATGAATAATTTGTTTGGTGTCAAATAGCATAATCCTACTGATTTTGGAATTATACACTATCTAAATTATACACACTATCTCCATTGGATTAAAATTATGTCAGTATTATGATAAATCTTTTAGTTTCAATGAAAAAATTGTTTTATGTCAAATATCATAAATAATCTTTGCTATTTTGAAATTGAAAACTTAACAATAAAGGGACACAGTTGTAATGGAATGGAGATATACATTGCATTATTATAATGGAAAACATTTGAATCCGCAAAGTTAACATTACCCAAATGCTCAATTATGGACATGCAATGTTTCTAGCAAAAATTAGTAGCTAGAACAACTGCAAAAGATATTGTGGATTTGAGACATAAAAACACAAAAAAAATAATAATAATAATAATAATAAATCAAAACAAATCAAAATAAATGGTAAAAGTTGGTATATATGTTCTTACCACTTTTTTCTCCATCTTGAACATTTGATCCAACCGAACACGGTGCGAAACACATCAAAATTGCGTATTTTTTTCTTTTCTCTATCATTGTATATCATCAACATCGTATTTGGGAATCAAATGAAGAAGAGGACCAAGAAGATGAAGGAGGAAGATGACATAGTTAAAATGGTCTGCTATATATATATATATATATATATATATATATATATATAGTTTGAATCATAATACTTGATCTTGACTTACTATGTATTGAATTATATGCTTTCTCATTTTAGGGGATATGAGACAAACAACATTCTGTTTAGGGTTTTTCTCTTTCCATTTGGAAAAATATTATATCCAAACCACAAATGGCAAGAACTAAATAACACAAGCTCTATTTTAGGGGTTAATATTAGCTTTTGAGTAATACTATGGTAATTATGTTTTAGTGATCACATTTGGATACTATATGATGTGATATTTTATGTGTGATATTTATATCATCTTGTGATTCCACTATTTATTTTTAAACATTACAAATAAAATGTCACATTATGTGATATTCAAATATAATCATTAAAACATGATCACTATAGTATTATTATTAGCTTTTTAGCTGTTAATTGTCACACTCTCATTCAAGCAAACTATGCTATTTTTCTCAAGTTATTTTTGACTCGTAAACAAATCGAAAACGCTACTTACCATGAAAACAAACTTAGAAACATTCAAAGAATTCAAAATAAATTGTTCAAATTCAATAACAAACTTAGAAACATTCAAAGAATTCAAAATAAATTGTTCAAATTCAATTGCTTGTAGGGTGGATCACACTTTAAGTAAATCTAAATTATTTATTTTGAATTCTGAATAAATTTTTAAATTTATTTTTTATATTTGGAGTATTACTGTAAACAAATAGCAGAAACTGTATCAAAGAAAGTTGACACAAATCATGAAGAAAAAATTAAAACTGCCCAGAAAAGTTATGACACACCCCCTAAAATGTGTCTTACCATACACAGTTGATCTAGGCCTCGTTTGGTTGTATATTTCAAAAATCATTTGAAAAAGATTTTCAAAAGAGAAAATGCGTTTAGTTGCTCAATATGTGAATTATTTCTCAGTTCACCAAGTTTTTTGCGGGAGAGCGAAGAGGAAAAACCTCTTTAAATTATTTCCAAAATTTTTATTTTTAGCTCCTTTTTAAACTCACTTGTCTGTAAATAGTTTTTGAAAATTACTAACAAATGCGTTTTATTTATTTTCAAATAATTTTTTTGAGAAAAATAAAAATAAAAACTTAAACCAAAAAATAAATTTCGAAGTATTTATCACGTGGCATGAATTATTCCTCTTTTAGGAATGCTATAATTTCATTTACGAAAAAAAAGAGAAAACTGTCCATACAGAAAATTGGTAAGTACAGATCTTCATTCACTTTGGGAATGACTTGGTCATTAATTTTTTCCTTTTTTTCCTATTTTTTTGCCAGCCAAATCATTTTTTCATTTTTTTAGGGAAAACATAAGAAAATAATAGAGAATTTCAACCAAATGTCCAAAAAAATAAGTTTTAACGCGTAAGATCCATCAACAAAAATTTTAACGCACAAAATCTAATTGCGTGATTTCTCCTGAAAATACCGACCAAATAAATAAATTTATCTATTTGATATTTATTTGTTTAAAATAAAAACAGATAAATTTATATGTTTGCATATTTATGACTAACAGATAAATTTATTTGTGTTATTTATATATATTTTGAAAAGACACAATTAAATTTATATGTATTATTTATATGTGTTGTCAATAAAACAGACAAATTTATCTGTATTTTTTACACGTGCTTTCAATAAAAGACAGATAAATTTATCTGTATTCTTTATATATATTTTAAAAACGTACAAATAAATTTATCTGTTCTAGAATATTTTTATCTCAAAAGAACATTCACATTAAACTTTTATAAGAATAAACCTTACGCGTAAACAAATTTTATACTGAATGAAAGATAGTAAATTACCTGAATTATTCACCAATTTTTGGAAAATAATATTGGCTATGAGCCCATTGGGCCGAGTTTGGGTTGACTTGAAGAAACTTGGGTTGCCCTATGGACCACAAGAGATAGGACTGAACTTATGATGCGGCCAATTATTTCATTTTAAGACTACAACAACTTTGGGTTGCATGAATGGGCTTGCCAGAAAATTGGGTTGGATATCTAGTTTTGAGACGCAACACGATTGTTTGGCAACTGGATTAAAGTTGTCTTTTTGTATTTTCACATAAAAGTCAAAAAGGAAAAATGGCTTAAGGCTTTGTTTGGCAATCAATTTTAAGCTGGGCTTTTTGGTTTTATCGGTTAAATTCAAAAAAGCCACAAAAAACTTGGTTTGACAACCCCTGCTTTTAGCCTTTTTGATTTTTTTGTTAACAATTTTTAATTTTACTGTTATTTTTTTATTGATCTATAAAATTAAAATTAAGAAAGAAAATCATACCAAACAACCAGTCCATGAACAGTAAAGTTGGAAAAACATTTTTTACCTAACAATGCTTCAATTAAAGTTTTGAATCTATTATTCTTTCCACATTCGAAAATAAAATAATACAAAATAAAGATAGGTGAAGAATATTTTAAATAATTCACTATAGACACAAATTGCCTTTTTAGGATGGTTTAAAGTCACTCTATATCTCTCAAAAATGAGCTTTGGGTTTTTTGGACTTAAAGTGACTTTAAGTAAAAAGTATAACTTAAAGTTAAGTTGTCAAATAAGACCTAAGTATTTGAATTGTGGTTCTTAAGTTAGGGTTTTTTTTCTCTCTTTTTTCACTTTTATGCAAAATCTCATGAGCTTTTTTTTCTTTCTTTTTTTAAATTTTAAGAAATAAAAATAGAGATTTTTTTTATTTTTTTTTGGCTTAGGCTCTGTTTGGTTTCTCTGCCTTTGTGTTGTACATAATGTATAAATTTGATGAAGGCTAAATCAATTTATATAAGATGAACTGGGGTGCGTTGTGATCTTTAAGGAGAATTGAATTCAGACATATTTTCATGATTGAATTTCATCAATCTTATAAAGCTTGCTGAATAAATAGTCAGATTGATTAAACATTAGCAGCCACATAATTAGATTACAATTATCTAAAAGATGAATAGTAGCATTATTATAGAAACAAATTGTTAGATAAATATGATTCGAAAACGTAATTATCGACATTTAATCAATTTTATTATATGAATTATTAACTCTACAAATACTACAATATAAGATTAAAATTATGAAAATATGAGCAAAGCCAATATCTCAACCAACCCCTCGTCCCTTATAATAACATTCTATTGTCATAAAAGTCAATGCAAAGTTAGTTAGCAAAACAATCAAGTTATGGCCATGTATATCGATCGAAAATCTCGTTTAACGATTGATTTTTATTAATTGATTTTTTAACTAATCACGCAAAGCTAATAAATAATCACACACGCACAAATAAAACAACCATCAGCGAGAAGGCACGAAATTTTTTATGTGAAAAATCTCAACTTGTATAAAAACTATGAGACCAATTTAGGTCCAGGAATAATCAAACACTATAAAACATTGTTGATTACAAGAAATTTTACAAACCATCGTCGGATCCACAACTTATGGTGTAAGTCTATTCTTACTGAATCCATGTACATCAATTCGTGCTCGATCCTCGTTGAAAATTACTACCAGACTTCAACTGCTAATGGAATCTACCACTAGACTTGAACTCTTAAGAATCCACTCAAGATAACTACGAACTCGAATAGAACGTTCAAAGTTTTTGGTTGCTTGACGATATTTTTTGAAAGCACGGATAATACAGATCTTTAAGCGAGTTGCGAATCAAAACTCTAAAGATATTCTTTAATATGGTGCTAGGAGACTTAGGAGTCTTTTAAAAAATATAAAAGGCAACAATGATGACTAGTGTTTTTAATATTACAAGAAGGTACATGACATAAAATCTTAACAGCTTTTTTTATAACACAAAGTACAAAATCCTAACAGAGCCTTAGTCTAAGTCAAAAATTACGAAACTTTAGCTGAATTAAAAGAAGCTCGCGTACAGGACCTAGTGAGCGGTATGTTCATCATTCGAGTGGTAAAGTCAACTTTCAAGCATTTTTATAGTGCAATTACATAAACTGAAAAAAATTTTAGATTGCTCGACACACCACTCGAACAATCTATCGAGCGGTAGTAACTATGTTAGAGCTTTTGATTCTTTTTATGCTTATCTTCTTACGCCATATAATGCCCTATAACTTATTAAACCAAACTCACAAGAACTAATATCACTTATCAAAGAATAAAATAAAAAATAATTTGTCACAAATTTGTTAAAATTCTAAACGAACAAACCAAATGAGAAAATTTTCTAACAATGTATACAAATATATAAAAAGAGAATCCTCCCGTGACATTACCCTCAATTGAGTCAATTTAAAATTGTGTGAACTTTTAGTCCTTTCAAAATTTTCTTTCACTATCTTATTTTTTAGTTGTTCAAAATTTAAAAATTATAACTGTTTACAATTTAAAAATTACACTATATCCTAGTATTCAACACTTTTTAACAAGTTTAATTTTTAAATACTCAATTTACGCACGCAACGCGTGTGCCAATCGCTAATTTAAAAAAAAAGAACATAATTGAAAATAAAACAATATAATTATATAATAGTTGACTTTAATTAAAGCAAATGATTTTAGTGAGTTATGGCACAAACGGTGCACCACACATCATGTGGACGAAAAGTTTCCATGAAATCACTTTAGTTAACTCACATCGAAAAAGAAAAGAAAAAAGAAAAAAAAAACAATTTAGTTAAGGGAAAGGTTTGGTTTCACTCAAAAAATGAATGTAGACTTTTAATGAAGAAAGATAAATGATTTTTTAAGATATTAGATTATATATATATATATATATAGTTTTTTTAAAAACTAAAAAATAAATAAAGAGAACAAATCGTATTTTCAAATGTTTGATGCTCGTACTACTATAATAATTAATTTTTTGACAATTTGAGGGGCCCTGCCATCTTGAATCCGTTCAAAGGATCTATTAATGAGGTTTGGGTTGACACTTGATGTCTTACCAAACTTTTTTTTTTTTCATTATAAATTCATACTTCTAAAAGAGTCAATAAATTATAATAATTTTAACAAATAATTAAAAAACTTAAAAAATAAAATATGTCATTATCTCGAACGAGGCTCAGTTATTTTTTAGCATAATATTTTGTTATTTTCTCAGTACACGAAGTCCCACGAGAGCAAGAAAAAGAAAAACACTTTTAAATCGTTTCAAAAATTTTTAATTTTTAGCTTTTTTTTAACTCAGTTTTTGGAAACAGTTTTATAAAAGTTGTTAACAAATGCATTTTATTTATTTAAAAAAAATACAACCAAACAGATTCTTAACTACTTCGTTTTACCATTTTTTATCTTTCTGCTTTACTTATTAATTTGACTCTATAAACCAGTTCACAAATTCATAACCCAAACGTTAACTCAACATTTTTTTTTTAAACTCTAAGGTGTGGTTTGGTAATGATTATGTTTTTTATTTTTTAATTTTATTTTTAAATTTTTCGTAAATTGTAAATAAGTATATATTTGATAATTATTTTTATTTTTTAAAAATTGTAAACAGTTTTTAAAATTTACTAAATTTTAAAAAATAAAAAAATGTATTTTCACTTATTTTGTAAATATATTTTGATTGAATTTATCCATAATTTTTAACTATTATTTTTTAAATATTTATGTTATCAAAAATATTTTTATTTTTATTTTTTTTTAAAAATAAATAAAAACATATTTTTTATTTTTATAAATAAAAAATAAAAAATTATAAACGTTCCTCTAAAACTTTAAAAAAATAATTTTGGCACTCTCCTTTTAGCCAAATACACTTCTCTTTCTTTCCCTATTAAGTAAAATGACAGAAGTACCCTCCATTTGGATGCCCTTATCCTTGATGGGATTTTGGAACACAAATCCTCTTTCTCCGGTATGGACACAAATCTATATAATATTTCAGGTCAGGATTTTTAAAAGTTTTCAAATTGTCCAGAGATAAACTAAGTTTCCAGGGCTAGGATTTCTCATGTTTTGAATCCAACGGTTTAGCTTTGCCTGAGTTCCCGCCCATCGTTCACATTC
>JAOTRH010000025.1:745816-819423 GCA_034768845.1 Heliamphora exappendiculata
CTTACTCAGTAAGTAGACTGAGCCGATACACGAGTAATCCAGAACATGATCACTGGAAAGCGATAGTTAGATTGCTACGCTATTTGAGATATACTCGTGACTGGGCCTGCACTACACCAGATATCCGGCAGTACTAGAAGTACTGTGATGCAAACTGTATATCGGACACGAAAGACTCAAAGTCTACAAGTTGATATGTATTCCTACTTGGTGGTGCAGCGGTATCTTGAAAATTCTTCAAACAGATGTGTATAGCACGTTCTACGATGAAATCAGAATTCATTGCTTTAGATAAAGCAACTGAAGAAGCCGAATGGCTATGGCAATTTTTAGAAAATGTTTCAAGATGGCCTAGACCTATGCCAGCTATTTGTATCCATTGTAATAGTCAATCGGCAATAGAAATGGTACAGAGTCATATGTATAATTGCAAGTCTAGACATATACATTGTAGACATAATACAATTAGAAAACTACTCTCAAGTGGGGCTATCACTGTTGACTATGTCAAGTTAAAGGACAATATTGCGGATCCGCTAACCAAAGGGTTAACCAGAGGGTTAGTTAAAAGAGCATCGATGGGAATGGGAGTAAAGCCTGCAACATAAAAAAAAGATATCGTGAAGAAAAATCTAGCCTAGCTGACTGGAGATCCCAAGATCTAGGTTCAATGGGACAATCTAATTGCGTATACTTCGGGTAATCACCGTTGAGTTTGAGAACTCTTACCTATTCCTATGATGCAGCGGTAATTTAAGGTTAAGCATAAGCTTTTAATGACTTTTACTGGTGAGCCAGGCTGGCATAGAGAAATACCATTGGATAAAAGTCACCTATATGAGTATGAAGTGGGGCCGCTTCTTTGAGAATTTGACAAGAAAAATTTCTCGAGAAAATACTTACAGAACTAGGAAGTGTGTTTCATGGCCAAAACGAACACAATTGTGAGAACAAAAACTTCGTTATGGAAGTCATTGTGTGAAGCCTGTTGTCTCGGTTTACTATTAAGGCGACACAGTTCAAGGTGGTACCGCCCACTTGTTTACCGGTAAATTCGATAGGTTCTCACAAGAGAAGGTTCAAGGCTAACCGCTACCTATCCTATGTATGGACTTTCAGTTGTCTATCTCTCTTGCAGTCAGCTTTGTAATTTGGGTTTGTACTACCGCCAATTTCATTCATTGGGGAATTGTTGGAATTTTGTGAATTTATTGGCCATTGAATTTCAGAATTCAATAGCAGAATTCAATTACAATTGAATTAGCTATTCAATTGGCAATTGAATCCTGAAAATCAATACCATTCATGGTTATTGATTCTCGTGTTTTTCCCTCCATGATGGAATGTCTATATATGTTGTCATCCCATTCAGTTTTCAGGAGCAGAGAAAAAGAGACAGATAAATGAGAGATACAATTCTGAGATAATATTGCAAGCTGTAAGAGAGAGAAAGACAGATGGAGTACGTTCGTAGCCGATCCTTGGTGGTGTTCCAACGATCGTGTAGCCGTTTTATCCTAGGAGAGTGACACTGGTGGAAAACCTACAACACTCTCAGTAGGCGGTGAATTATTCTTAAGAAAACTGCGATTGCAGGACTTGGTTTGCATATTCTATTCATGTTATTTCTGTTGTTTTATTTTTCTGTAATTTTAGTTTATTATAATTGTTGAAAGTTACTAAAGATATATTTTCTAGATCACCGAGCATGTATATTTTTATTATAGCGTTGAATTTCTCCCAAGAATCTTAAGAATGAGATTGCCCTCCATCAAGAATGAAATTAGATTTTCTCTTGTTTATGCAAAATAGATTTTAGTTGCTACAATGATATGATGAATTTATCATATCTTAACTATCACTCCAAATGGTGTGTTGGATTGCGCATAATTAAATTTACTCTGAACGTGAGATTGGATAAGATATATTCTTAATCATCTCCTATATATACGATGTTGTATCTAAATTGAATTGTAAATTATATTTAATCCAGTCTTACTCTTATCAGAATTGCAAACACACAGAGCTTGTTTGGTATTCCGGATGAAATTGGATAAGATATAAAGGATAAGTAATACTGTGAGTCCTATATTTTTTTAATGCTAGGAGATTATGGAATGAATTATATATACAATGAGAAATTTAGTTCATATTTAGTTATAGTGGAATAAAGAATGTTATAAGAATTATAAATTTATTTCTAACAATTAGATAAGGAGAAAAGATAATATGGAGTCATGTACTAATAATACTAAGGGAATCTGACATTAATAGTACAATGAATGAGGTATTAGTAATCCAGTGTTAATTGAATCAATAGTTTTAGTCCCGCGATTCAAATCCAAAATAGAGAGTATGAGGAAACTAAATCTGGACATATGAATCCCATATGTTTTTTTATCTAGTACAATCCAGCCTTCTCCGGCAAACCAAATAAGCTCACAGAATAATTATTCAGTCACATTTCTATAAAGTGACAGTTAATGATATAGCAAAAAATACTCAAAATAAGACAATGTTGATCCATCTTTATTGCATAAGTATGTAGAAGATAAAAGATAATCATTTTTAGTGAACATCGTACATGTTTATTTATAAAATAGTAGGATGAGATTATTCTATATCTTACAATGGCATATGTTTGTGTAGGGTGTCTAAGGCTCTGTTTGGGATAGCTTTTTGAGGCTTTTTATATAGTTTTTGTCTTTAATAAAATTTGTTTACGTTAATTCAAAAGAAAATACTTTTTATATATCTTTTCGATATGAGAAACCAAAAAAGTAAAAAAAAAATCAAAAAAAAAAAAATTTCATATAAAAACCAAAAAAAAAAGCCTTACAAAGCCTACTTTTTAATGGTTTTTTTTCCCATTTCTATTGAACTTTTTTCATCTCTAACCAAAATAAATATACTTTTAAATTCGAGTTCATTTTTGTCTAAACAAATAGAATATCCTCATTTAAAGCATGATCACGCCCACATTGATTTGAGCCCATCTTTGTAACAGCTCATTTGGATTAATTCGGGCTCCATTTTTAATATATTTTTATGATTAGATTTATTTATAATATAATATTTATTGAGTTTTTTTATTTATAAAAATAAAATTGATTTAATATATGTAATTATATAGTTAGATAATTATTTAATTATTTTTTAAAATTATACTTATTATTTATTTATTTTAAAACAAATATGATCTAATTATAAAATTATCAATGTTTAATTAATTTAATTATTTATATGAACGATACTCTACGTACTTTAAAAAGTAAAAAACTAATTCAATCATAAAATATGATATTTTGACAATTGAATCCATCGAAAGACACCATAGCGTGTTGTGCATTCCACACAACATGGAGCACAAGGCTCCTGTTGACATAATTTTTATAAAAAGACGAATGTGCATAATAAAAGTTAAGATATTTGTAAAATATATAAAAAAAATTATGTAAAAAAATAAAAATACTAAAAGTTTTTGGGTTTTTAAACGAATTTTTTTAACTTTTTAACTTTAAGTAAAAAGGCAAAAATTTTGACTTAAAGCCGATTGCTAAACGAGACCAGAATATCAAAAAATTTAAAAAAACATTAGACCAAATTTTTTTAAAAGTTCAGATAAGATGAAAAATGTTACTTTGAGATTTTTGTAAGATTTTTTTTTTAGTGAATTTTTTTTAATTTTAGTCAAAACGATTATATTTCTAGATTTTTTTTCTTCACGAGGAATCAAATAAAAAAAAGTCTAGAACAAAAAACTAAAAAAATTAAGAAGACAAAAAATAAATAAAAAATTCCAGATCAAAAAAGGCCATAAAAAAGCTATCCGAAACACATCATTAGTCGTCAATAGTTTAATAAGAAGAGTTAAGCTTAACTTTGTTAAGATAACGAGTGTCATGTTCAAAATCTCGTTGAATCTTTTGTCATAAATGAGTTATAGTTTTCAGATAGCTCATGCCTTACTATATGCTTCAGGATGGGCACCACTTAATTGATTTGTTTATTTCATACAATAAAACAATAACTAAAGAGTAAAAGGTGAATAAGGCTCTGTTTGGTTTAGTTTTTAATGATTTTTTTGTGATTTTCTTTTTGATCTTTTGTGAACTTTTTTGATTTTTTGAGCTAAGTTTTTTATTTTCTCTATTTAGCATGATAAAATAAATTTAAAAGTATAATAATCATTTTGAAATAAGCAAAAAAATTTCACTAAAGACGAAAAAATTCACATAAAAGCCTTGAAGTGACTTTTTTTCGTCTTATTTGAATTTTTTTTATTTTTTTAATTTCTTGTAACGAGAGAAGTATAAAAAGTATCATCATTTAAATAAACATAATTGTTTTTACTAAAAAACGAAAAAAATCATTAAAAAAAAAAAAAGGCTATCTCGATCATACGGTGCCTAAGTCCACGTTAAAGTAAACAGCGTCGAAGCAATAAATGTATTTGTTGAATTAACGCCATGCACTTTTTTTCAATCATTTTTCAGGAAATAAAAATGAGACTTTCGATGTAAGGTCGTAATTAATATTTTATATAATATTAGGTCTAATAAAAATAACTTTGACTTTTAAAATTAATTTGGTCAAATTGAGCTAAAATATTTCTAATACTCCAAATATTTATCCATTTACCACACCTTATTTTGTCATCTCAATATTCTCATCCCTCCACATCCACCTTCAGCAACCGTTGGCGAGCTGTGGCGACTTCCGATAATGATTTCGGTAATAATTTTCGACTATTAACTCCGGCGACTTTTGATTAACAATTTCGGGGACTAATTCCGACAACTTCCAACGACAAATTTTAATACCTTTCGATGACTTCCGCCCACCAACTCTGACAACTTTCGACGACCAGCTCCAACAATAATTAAAACTATAGATAATTTTATTTGTTTAAATCCATAAATAAGTTAACAAAGATAAATCTCATTGTTTGAAGCTATAATGTTTACTTATAATAAAATTAGAGATAATTTTATATCTTTGCATTCTGAAATAACTAGTGAACAAAAATAAATTTTACTGTTCGAATATAACAAATAGAAAGTTTCTCTTTAATATTTACTTATAATAAAATTATAGATAATTTTATTTTTTTGCATCCAGAGATAAATTTTACTATTAGAATACAGCGAACAGTGAAATTTATCTGTTCTATGAGTCATTAAAAAAGTTGCTAAAAAAGTTATAGAAGGACTGTCAAATATCGTCGAAAAATTGCTAGAAACCATCATTGGAGAGTCACCGTTAAAAATGGTCGTAGGAAAGTTCTCGAAAAATAGTCGCCAATAGTTACTAGAGTTGATAAATGGTGATGACATGGCACGAGTTTATCCCAACTAATTAGCATAGAGTGTGAGTAATAAAAGAAATTTTGTCTATAAAATTGTTAAGCATTAAATTAGAGAACCTTAGGCAGACTAAATACACTATAAAGACTAAAAATTAAACTTATAACTTATTATTCCAATAAAAATTATCTAAAGACATACATTTATCCATCATTTCATAACAAAATATTGTTATCTAGAAAGTCCTAATCTATCTAATATATATATATTTATATTGAATTTTTAACTTCAACAATAACACTTGTCATTAGGTGATTAGTCTAAATTATTTATACTTAAATTTATATTTTGTAATTTAAAACGTTATTTTTTTTTTATCAAGGAATAGGAGAGATGAGATTGGAAACAATTCTTAACTTCCCCTGAACTATGGGAGTAAATTTAATTAATTGGAAATAGAGAATAATTGGAAAATTCAATCGACTCAATTTTAACTGCAAATTTAATTTTTTTGTCACTTAAATTATACCATCAATAACTGACGTTAATTGTTTTGATGAAAATAATGGTAAAATGGTAAGACTAACTTTTTATGGGATAATAGTTTATTCATTATTGTGTCCCTCCATCCCCCGGTTTATTCTATGTACTCCTACAATTGTACAATATACACCAGTTTTTTATTTTTTATAATTTTTATTTTGTAAAATTAATGAAATAGACAAAAATCTAAATTTAGTACTTCCATGTCTCACTTCCTTACCACCATCTTCCTTAACCCCCAACAGACCTCAGTTGGCACCAGTTGCCAAGACTAGCCCCTGTCAAGGTCACCGAACCTCCTCCATCCGTTTACAAATAACGCTGACACCCCGTTGGAGTTTTATTATGGGTCCTGCTAAAAAGAGCTTAATAGATTTTGGATAATAATTTAATAGAGACAAAAAAATTAATATTAATATACTTTTTAGTGTAGTACCTATCATTTTTTACAAATATTAATATATTTTACACAAATATTTACACATTATATATCTCATAACCACAGCTCAATGAGCTTCGATTAGTATTTTTCTTTTACTATTTATTAAAAGAAAAGGGTGAGGCGGTGAATTTCTCCTGATTACGCCTTGTATTAATGCCATCGTAGCCCTTTTCCTAGCCTCCATGTTCTTTTCTCGTTTTTTTTGCGCCCTAACTTCTCATGATTACGCCTTCTATTATCATTCGGCGAACCAATGCCAAACAAAATGACACATGTTTTACAAACACCAACATAACATATGCCATTTATTCAGAAGACACTAAGAGAACCACTTCAATTTTTGCAAAAAGACTTTCATAATACAAATAATGTTTAGCAGACGCCAGCTGAATAAATGTTCGGTAGGCCGCACCAGTCGAAAAAATGATATTTATTTGGCACTATGAGTGCACAAAAGACTCGAATAACCCACGAATTGAACAAACTTGGCCTCTATGAGTTTGATTGATTTGATTTTTTTAAGTTATTGGTTTGGTTTTGATTTTTTTTTTTAAAAAGGTAAATTATAATATTGGTCTGATTGCTGTGTTAGTTTCAGACAAATCCGAACACACCCAAGAATCAAACCATATAGACCGACTTTTTATAAACACAAAGATTAATAAAAAATAGTTTGTTAATTCGGACTTTTCATTAATCTTTTTGTTATATTTATTAATTTTATAAATATAATTAATTATCAAGGATTTTATAATTTAATTTGGTTGTACTTCACTTCCATATGAACTTATAATCATTTCACAAGTTATAATTATACTACATAATTTTATCTCACTACATATTTCTACAAAAGTCAATTCAAATACCCCCGAATCCTCGGGAGCTCAGACCGTCAGATCCCAAGACTCTCAAAACCCTGGGAACTCAGTCCCCCGTGAATCTAGATCCCTGAACTCTCAAGATTCTAGACCCCTGAATCACTCGAGACCTCGAGAACCCTGATCCCTACACCCCTCAAGAACCTGACCGCTGAACCCCTAGAACCTTGGGACCCCGATATCCCAAGACCTAAACCCCCAAGATTTCAAGAACTTAAACCCCTAGACCGCGAGGACGTTGAGACCCAAAACCCCCGCACCCTGGGAACTCGGACCCATGGACCCCGTTGTAATAACCCGAACAGTTAATTTACAATTATTGCCTAAAAATTTAAAATAATCTTTGAAAATTTTCTATAAAAAATAATAAATAAATAAAATACATAAATATAATTAAATTTCTCTATACAAAAAAAAAGTGAGAGAAGGGAATAACATTTTTTTTTTGCATGAGTAATACCTAGACATCCGCAACCTTCCTAATTCTCTCTGATCGCACCTATACACAACAATTTAGTGGTTGAACGGTGGCTGGAGACACAGGGTGATGTGTTCGGCAACCTTCTCTCTCTCTCTCTCTCTCTCTCTCTCTCTCTATGGGTCTTGGGTCCTAGGGGCCAAGGTTACGGGTCCAGGATTCCAGGGGCTTGGGAATTTGGGATCCCTATGGTTTGGGGATTTAGGGTCTCAAGGATCGAAGGGTCCGAGATCCTAGGGGATCCAAAGGTCCAAGGCTCTAGGGTTCTAGGGTATGGGGTCCTAAGGTTATGGAAGTCCGAACGTCTGAGTTTTCAGTAGTTTGAGGGTTGAGGGGTCTGGGTTTCCAAGGGTCTAGGGGTATTGGCTCTCGGGGTTTCGAGGATCCTAGAGTCCTGGGGGTCTAGCAGTCCAGGCTCCCTAGTGTTCGGGAGTATAGAGGTCTAGGGTCTCAAGGTCTCTAGGGCCCGAGGATCAAGAGGTCCAGGGGTTTGGGTCTTCAAGGGTGTGTGGGTCTGGGGTCCTGGGATCCTGGAGGTTTAGGGGTTTAGGGGATTTAAATTTCTAAGGCTTGTGGACTGATGGTACAAAAGACCTAGGGATCCGAGGTATATGGCCACCACCGTCGCCACTACAACATCTACTAGTACCATCATGTTCAAAATTACAACCAAACACAAAATATATTTTTTATCGAAACAAATAGAGCCTAAGACTTCATTTTGTTTTTGACATAAAATCGACTTTTAATCTTTTCATTTAAATTTTACACAGCCAAAAATTAACATTTTATTTTTATTTATTTTTTTGATCAGCAAAAAAGAACTTTAGTAACTCGAGTAAAAAATATAACGAAATAATAAGAATTAAGAGAAAATGGCATTAATACAAGTGAAGTGTATCCGAACTAGATTAGCACTGACAACCAAGCCAATCTAACAATGTAAAATCACTTTTTAAAATCAAGCAAGTTTTTACTTATTTGGCATAAAGTATAGAAGCGAACCAAGATTTGTATTAGGGGGTGGCGATAAAAAAGTTGATTTTTGAAAAATAGTTTATTTTGTTGAAATTTTATAGAACAACTTTTAAAAATTGAAAAGACTAAGCTTGAGAAATTGGGGAGAAAAAAGGTTAGAAAACTCCAATTGTGATAGAGTATTAGTCAAATAGCGTTGACTCCCATTGATTAATAATACCGAAAGGGGGAACGAAAATGGAAGGGGGATAGCAATGGGTGCTTCTCGGTAGGAGCTCTATGTCAGGCTTTTGAGCTAAAGCTTGGGAGGCCATCATCCCACTTAAGCAAGGTCTGGGTCAATTTTATTCCTCCAAAAGTCAACTCTTCACTAGGATGACTCTTATCAACAGAGTCTCAACGAAGGATCTCTTGATCATGAGAAATATTCTTCCACTCAATGGGATGTCAGCTTGTGAGTTTTGTGGATATGAACCTGAATCATCGTCTCATCTTTTCGTGGAGTGCCCCTGGTCTTGGAAGCTTTGGTCAGGGTTGGTTTGCTGGTGGGGTATGTCCTGGGTATACCCTGGGGACATCAAAGGGCTCTTGGCATGGTGGCAGGCTGCTGGCAAAGGAAAAGCAACCAAGAGAATCGGGTTGTATGTTTTCTATGCTTCCATGTGGGATATTTGGAATGCACGCAACAAGAAAGTGTTCCTCCAATTAGATACGGAGTGGAAGTCTGCAGTTGATGATGCAAAGGTCAAGGCAGCTTTGTGGGCTAAAGCATGCTTGGATCCTTCATCCTTCTCTGTCAATGATTTTGTTAATAACATTGAAGTAGTTCCAAGATTAAAGCTAAGTGGGTTTGGTAAGGTTTTTGTCGTTGAATGTGCTGATTAGAGGTGTTGGTGAAAGGTGATGCTGTTAGTTTTTGCCGCTTTAATGGCTGTTTTGGCTTGAGTCTCATTGTTGGAAGGTGCTGTTGGAGGATTCTCTGCTGCTGCTGCATGCTTGAATGCTTTGTTTTTGGGGTTGTGATGCAGTCTAGTTTCGTCCTTGTGCTCTAAAACAAGCTTGAATTGCTGCTGTTGCGTTGCTGATTTGCTTTTGTTAGTTTTGCTGCAGGTTTAGTTTGTTTCATGTTGTGTTGGAAGTTGGGTTTCCTTGTTTTTGTTTTGTTTTGTTTTCCTTCGATGGTTGGTTCCTTGCCAATCGTGTGTTCTCTGCTGTAATGCTAAAGGTGTTTGATGCTTCTTTGCAAAGGCTTTTTGTTCTTTAGAGGCTACTCATCCTCCTCCTTTTATAATATTTTTATTTTGCCGATCAAAAAAAATAATTCCGAAAGGGGTTAGGCTGAAAATAATGGACTTGTAAGGTCTTGGCCAGGGTCTCAAGAGTGACAAAAGAAGATTATGCCAAAAATAAATCTCTAGAAAAAAGGATTCATTAGTAATTGTGAATAAAGAAGTTGGATCAAACAACCCTCCCCTCCATCAAATGGGGACTTTATTTTTGTATGCATATTTATCACATAAAAAGAAACTATTAATTAATTTGGCATTGGAACAAGAATGGGAGGATTATCTCCTCCAAAAGGGGGACTCTTGCCACCACCGTCATCGCCGCCGCCACCTCCACCGCCACCGCCACCGGGAGGAGTACGCTTAGAACATTTTGCTGTGCAGATGCACTTTTGTTTAACCCCTTTGCACTGACCACCAAGGAAACCTTCCTGCTTGCACGCCATATGGCAATTGCGGTTGCTGGTGCATCTGCCTTTGAATTTGCGGCTTTTTAAGTAACATGTCCTTGCTTCACTCAGCATTGCAATCTCTTCTGCAATCACCGAGCAAGCAAAAGGATGACTGTCTCGCATAAATATTGTAATAATCATAGTACTACAGTATCGAGGCACATAAATATTATAACGATCATGGTGTTAGGAAAATACATATCAAGATTCGGGTGACACTTCCATGAATTTCTTAAAAACATCAACAAAATCTCTAAGACTAAATGATACATGTACTTGAGACATCTAACATACATTACTGCTTGTTGGATGAATGCACCTATTAGTTACTAATAGAGTGGGATCCATATGCGCATGGTATTATTTTTTTATAAGATAATGAGGGCATATATAAACTAATTTTAACCATTATGCATTGCAATTGTTTTGTGGAGAATTTCTATCCACAGTGGTATGCGTACCGACAAGTAATGTATAATCAAATAGGTGAAACTGTAATTATACGGCTCATAACGAAATATAGTGCCTTCAACAACCGATTTGGACTTGCCGTTTCGTGAAAACGGCCATTTCTCTTTTGAAACAAAGTCATTTCATAACAAGTATCATTTTTCTTGAGAAATCTTAACAAAATTACTAATCCAAAAATGAAAAACTTATCAACCAATTGAAACTACCGTGATCTATTAGCATAATCACAAGATTATGCATAATGAAATTTTGTTAAGATCACCACTATGGTGATCTTAACAAAATGAGTCCAAAAAACCTTTTTTCCATGCTTAGTTTTAAGGTTTTCTGTCATATGTATGTTACAAAGATGATGATATTTAACCTGCTTTTATAGCATTGAGGCTTTGCTTCTACAATTAGAAATTGGATAGTTCTAATTAATGATATGCACAATTTGATTTTCTTTCAACTATTAATTTTATTAATGACATCGCGCTTCATTAATCTCAAGTACTAGAGATTTCACCTAATATAAAATGGTTAAAAAATAACCAAACTCTAGGTTTCGTTGTATTTCTCTCCCCAAGATTTCCTCGAGATTCTTTGCTGTTCAAAAAAAAAAAAAGAGATTTCCTCGAGATTAATAAACACTCAAAACGGCTAATAAATAAGCAATATAAACTTTGATCAATCTCATTGGTTCAGTGGCTGATCCCATCTAATCTTAACTCTTTAATATCTTATCATCTAATTAAATTGTTTTGTACGTAGTAATTTTCTGCCACTTGTTTGACCCTGCAAAAATTGAAGATATCATCAACAGTTGATTGCAAAAAGCACTTATCAGTTGCTAGTTTTTTTAACTAGTTGTCATTGCTAGTTCTCAACTCATAGGTTATCATTCAATATATTATTCAAATCATACTTGACCACATTTATTTATTTTTTGAAGAAGAAGATACTTGACCACATTTAGAAAGAAAGAAAGAAAAAAAAAACTAAGAGCTCATTTGACAGTCGAATTAAAGACGGGATTTTTCAGGGATTGATCTTTCCATTTTTACTAACTTTATTTAGTTTTTTTTTCGATTTTCTCTCTTTTATTGTTTAACTTGACTAGAAAACAACATTAAAAAGATGGACTGAATTTGAACAAATAAGTCATTAAATATAAAATAATAAGAAATTTTAAAAAAAAAACAGCTAAATTCGGGTTTTTGTCTTTAATTGGCATTTTAGTCTGCTTTTAAAAAAAAATAATAGTTTACTCTAGTCAAATTAAAGAAAAAATCGTAGAATATTGTCTAAAAATCAAAAAAGAAGTTCACTAAATACCAAAAATGTCACTAAGAAGTGTAAATTTTAAGCTTTTACCGAATACGTACTTATAACAAGTTTTGGAATAGTTTGATTTTTTATTTTTTTTTGAACGGCTAAAAACTAGTATATTGCTTAGAGAACACAAATTACAACAGAAAAAACTTTCCCCCTAACCAAAAGTTGGTAAGAGATCAACCACCGAAAGAGGGGAAAGCAAAACAACACCCATTTTGGGAATCCACATAAGGATCTAAGTTTCCTACTACAATACTGCAAGGTTCTCTACATTCAGCCAAAGCTTACTGAGTAGCTTCATCTGCCACCACCTCATGCTCCTCCATCCTAACACATGATAGAACAGCATATATGCCTCTCAAGACATCCAAATCTGACAGTAAGCAGCACCCAAAACCACAGTGTCATAACCAAGGATTTCTCCTCAGCTAGGCCCTAGAATCACCCTCAGAGACTGTGTAAGTGGTATAAAAATGCTTCAAGATTAAATATAACACTCTCTATGCTATTAACATTCCCTTTGAGTTTGTCCTTCATCCATAAGCCTGTCCTCACCTTAGATAAATAGGTGATTTCAGCATGATCAGTCTTAATATTTTGAAACAGAAGCTTGTTCCTAGCAATCCATATAGACCACATCCCTGCTATGAAAGTAGTTCCCCATAAATCATACAGGGTACCAGGTGAAACCCATTTCCTCCCCCACCAATCCATCAGAGAAGACCAGACCTTCCAAGCCATGCGACATTTTACAAAAAGATTATCTACTGTCTCAATATCCTGGTTGCAGAAGACACAGTTGATGTTGCAGCATGGCTTCAAAATTTTCCTTCTTGCTAATGTTTCCTTCGTTGCTACCCTGTTTTGGACTGCCATCCAACAAAAGAGTAAGCTCTTTGGTGGAGTTATTTGCTTCCAAATTTTGCAAACAGCTACTTTCCTCTTAATACTTCCTCCTTCAATTAACTTGCGCATAGACTTTGTCGAAAAAGCTAGAGAACTCTCCCCTTTCCACACGTATCTATCCCTTATATTCATGTCTAATGTTCTTGTATCCGTTAATTCCACTAGCCTTTCCCATATTGGCATTTCCCATGAAAACAAAGTTCTTCTGAAGCACCTCACTCCCCCATCTGTCATAATCCTCCTCCTCACCTCTGCAATTGTCAAGTTCTGGTCACTTGCCAACAAGAATAACCTATGATGAGTCATTTCCAGTGCTTGTTGCCCTCCTCATGCATCATGCCAGAAACTTACATTTTCCCCATTCCCCACTTGGGCCATTAGATTCTGTTTCAGTATTTTCCCAACTTTTGTATTGCCATCACCAATTGCCAGAATATCCTTCCATAGTCCTCCTTTCCTCTTCTTGTCATTGCTATTAGGTCCCACTCCCCTTCTCTGATCCCATACATCTGGTGTATGACTTTTCTCCACAAAGCTTGTTTCTCTTAAGTGTACCTCCACCACCATTTTGCCAAGAGGCCCAGATTTTTGCTTCTAAGTTGATTGATTCCCAAACCCCCTTTCTCCATGCCAGTTGTAACTTTCTCCCATGACAAAAAATGCAGCTTCCTCTTCTCTTCCTCTTCCCCCCACAAGAACTTTCTTTGAATAAGTTCCAGCTGGTCTTTAATTTGCTCAGGCATTCTGCACAATGAAAGGTAACACTGACTAGGAAGGATTTAATTAACACAATTCTTCCTGCCAATGAGAGTTGCTTTCTTTTCCACCCATTCAGTTTCTTCTTAGCTTTATTTACTAATGGTTCCCATGTGATCCTTCTCCTCATCCCAGCACCCAAGGGTAGGCCTAAGTATTGAATAGGCAGTTCACTAGCTTTGCAGTTGATCTGAGCAGCCATCCTTTTAACCTCTACCTCTCCCATACCCACTCCACACGAGACACTCTTGTGGTAATTCACCTTCAAACCCGAGATTAATTCGAAGCACCTTAGAATTCACTTTATGTTCCTCAGCTCCTTAGCCTCATTTAAGCAAAAAAATAGGGTATCATCTGCGAATTGTTGATGGTTTATGCATAAGCCATTCCTTCCAACTTTCACCCCTTTAAATGATGTTCTTCTCCTTAGCTCTTGAGACCAGAATATTTAATCCCTCAGCTGCTAGGTTAAACAGGAAGGGGGATAGTGGATCCCCTTGCCTAAGTTCCTTCTCCATCCCAAAACATTCTGAAGCTGACCCATTAATCAACACAGACAAGGATGGTGTTGAGATGCATTCCTCAATCCATTTCCCCCATTTCTCTCCAAAACCAAAGATAGACAACATATGTAGTACATACTTCCAATTCACTGAATCATAGGCTTTGCCAAAGTCCAGTTTTAGAATTAAACCTTTCTGTTTTCTCCTTTTCCACATGTCAATTATCTCATTAGCAATCAGCACCCCATCTAGAATTTGTCGCCCTTTTATGAAAGTTTTATGAAAGTTGTTTGCACTTCGCCTACCACCTCATGGATGACCTTCTTCACTCTATTTGCAGGAGTCTTGGCTAGGATTTTTATATGCAGCTCCAACCAGACTGAATGGTCGAAAATCTTTTAGTGGTTTGAAATCATATTATTGTCCTTTCTTTTTAGTTTGTTAGTTACTTACACTAATGGCCAATATAGTTTACCCACGTGCCAATTTAGGCCCTGACTAGCAATCATTGTTTTTTGGTTTTTTTTTTTTTTTTTTTGGCTAAAAACGCCAAAAAGCCAATCTTACCTGTTTGGCAAAAAGCCAAATTAAAACACAAACTTCCAAAATATTATATGCAAACTCTCACCACTTTTAAAATACAATAATACTCTCAATTCATAATTTATTTACCATAACTACCAACTACATATAATTGTTAATATCAAATATATAGCAGGAAAAAATTGTCCACTTTGAAAAAAACAAAAAAATTTGCTTTTTACCCAAATAATGTTAGGGTTGTATACTAAAAATCATGTTTGAATTTTTTTTTTTTTATTTATTAATAAAAATTGTTTTCCATTTTAATAAAAAAATTTATGAGCAATATATGCTTTTCATTATTTATTTAATATTGTGCATGGGTATTTTTTATTCTACATAATAATTAATCTGGTGTGTAGAGTTCGGCTTATACACAGAAAACCAGATTATCTGTTCTTGTAGAATTTAAATTTTTGATTTACAGTTTTAGATGGAATTGGGCACACAATCGATAGGACTGTAACACAGTGTTCTAGTAGATCTATCTTAATTACGGGAAATGCTAATTGTTTCGACAATCGTTCCGACTCATTGTGTTAGTACACTTTATATGTATTGAATAGAACCGCGTTAGGTAATTAATTTTATACTGATTATATAAATTAATTCACACCCCATTATTATTATGAGTGCTTATACTCTACATCCCAAAATAATTATTAAACGTGTATATTTAATATTTGTTATTTTGATTCATTAGATGATGCGATCTTTTACGGGTATATAATCTCGTTGAGTTGGATAACGGTATTACGTATGTGGTGAATATTAATTATTGACGGAATCCACGTTCCGGTAAGAGATTGATGATACTCCCTTAAGTTAAGCGAAAGGTCTTAAGAAATTATTAAAGAAATCGATTAAATATAATTATTAATAATTTAATTTAATCAACGAGTATCTGTAATTTTAACGTGGAAGAATAATAAGTATTTAATAACAAGAGTTTGAATAATCAGTTTTGAAAATAAAGCCGAGAGTGTAATTACAATTCTTTAGTAGTGTTATTTGTAATTTATGTTTTTAGAAAATTGCTTCTGAGTTGAAGTGAGTTTTCCTAATGCTTATGTTATGTTTCTCTAACATTTGATTTATTTTATTTTATGAAATATATGAGTTCAGTTTTTTTTTATTGGTTGATTATTGATGTTGTGATTGAAATATTAGATAAGAGAATATAAATTTTACAATGTTCACATTATGCAAGAAGAATGTAGATTTTACAATGTTCACATTATGTAAGTAAGAAATGTAGAAGATCCATCAATGAAAATGGCATGAGAAGAAAAAAAATCAAAATCTCAATCACAGTTAATTACTGTGTTGAAAAATTTTCAAAACCATGATTGAAAAGAATGTTTTATTTTATTTTATTTTTGTAACTTATGATCACAATCAAACACCGAGATTGAATGTATAAGATCTCAGTCAACAATCGAGATTGAATGTATAAGATCTCGGTCAACAACCGAGATTAAAAGTCTGAATTTTTAATCTTAACTAGAAAGATCACGATTTGAGAACCAAAATTGAAAGTATAAGATCTCGATTAAAAACTGTGATCTATTACAATTGTAGTAGTGTAAGAGGGGTTCAAAAAGAAAGGTCATTCCAAGTCGAGGGGTTACAAAGTGACGTGTTGCTATTGTGACAAGAAAGGTCATTTAAAGAAGAATTATTCAAAATACAAGGCAGACAAGGAGGAAGAACAATTATCAAAGGCGGTGGTTATAGATGTCTCTGACCATAAAGAATTAGATATGCTGACACTGACTTCAAATACAAAGAAATTAGATTAGATATTATATTATGGATGTTTATTCCACATGTATGCAATCAAGGAATATTTTGATACGTATTAACTATGTGATGGGAGTATTATCAGGATGGCCAACAATGTACTGAGCAGAGCTGTTGGTGTAGGAATAGTGTAATTTTGCATGTTTAATGGGGTGCGGGTTGTCATATGGAGAGAGAGAGTTATTTAGATTTTTAAAAAAAATAGAGATGTGCTATAGATAGAGGTGATCCAATGTGTGCCTAAAGGGGGGCACGTGCCCCCTCTCAATTTTTCAAATTTATGTTTTTACTTATAAAAATATTTTTATAAAAAAATACTCATTGTAAAATTATGGTAGTGTCTCTCCTAAATTATGAAAGTACTCGTTACTTTTATTTTTTGAACAAAAAACTTAATTACAGTTAAAATTCTTAAAATATTATTCTTTATAATATTTAAGTTTTTGATATATGATTTATGTGTCGAATATTTTAATTGTGCTAAAACTAGATTCTTAAATTTATTTTACTTTCTTTTTTCTAAATTTAATGTCTAGATTTATTCGAACTACGGTGGTAGATAATCTAAAGTTTTAATATTTTGTTTTCTTAAATTTTGAATTTTGAAATTTTTAAAGTTAAAGATTAATGATATTTTAGATAAATTAAATATCTGAAGTTAAAAATATGTCACTCTAAAAAAAGAAATAGCCACTAGTTTCAAAATAAAAAGCTCATTTAACAACGCAGTTTTAAGTTAAGTTTTTTGTTTATTTTTATAAACTAGATAAGTAAAAAAAAAAACTTCATTGATTAAAAAGTGACTTTAATCAACTTGTACAAATACAAAATATGACTTTTTTAATATTATTTTTTAATAATTTAAACAAAAAAGACTAATCGTTTGTTTTAGACAAAGTCAAATGAAACCGAACTATGTGGAAAAAAAAATAGTGCCCCCCTTTAAATCAAATTTTTAGATTTGTCACTGACTACAGGGACATATCATTAACAACCTATATAGGCCCATAAGGAGTACAGTGCCCGGTGAAGTTATTGCCAAATATTAGAAGAATAGAGTTGATAGGCGACGTAATGACAAAGCGTAAAGGTGATCAAAGCAAATAATTGTTACGAAAAGCAGTGCGGGGTTACACGGAAGCGCTAAGGCCGTGCAAGTGCGCAAGTGAGCAAATTAGGTGGTGTTCAAGATGCCGGCAAGATGCAACGGCAACGGGTATTAGATGTTCACAAGAATGCTTTGGCCAACGAAACTAAAATGACTAAAGTAACGAAAAGGTGTACACCTTAGCAGAAATAACTCTCATTTTCTTTTGATTTAGTTAGTTATGCTGATCTATCTAGTTGTATGGAGAGAGGGAGAGGGGCGGAGTCACATTACTCTACAAAGTAATGAGTTTTATGACACACCCCAGATAGGGGTGCGGTCACCTCGATGTAGAGGTGTAGGCCATACTGCTTGGGTATAACAGTTTAACGACAACGGTAAAATTGACATCGACGCTGACTAACTTCATAGTGATTTGTAGAATTCAAGTCAATACGAAGATTGTTGAGCTATAGTGTCATATATTCTACATAGTTCATTTATAGTTCATTTATTATGTTTGGGTGATATGTAATTAGGTTAGGGGTGGGGTTAAGAGCCCAGTAGAAATCTAATTTATAAAGGATTTATAATTATGTAGGTTTATAAACTTTTAGGGTTTCATGGTGTGCTTATAAAAAAGACACATGATAAAGTTCTAGGGTTAAAAAAAAGTGTGGAAATAATTTGAGAGGTCAACTAATAGAGAGTATGGAGTGGTTGTACTCTTTCACATGTGCCGTAGTAAAATATTTTTTTTTTCGCTCGTGAACGTAAGCTGGTGTGGGCCGAATCACGTAACTCCTCCGTACTGATTATTTTTTCTATTTTTGTGCGTTGATATTTTGTTTCTATTTGCGTGTGGGGATTGATGATCAAATTTCAACACATAATCACCGTCATTGCGTCACCACTATCAAATTATGTTTGGTAATTCTTTTAAAAATGGGAAATTCACTACTTATAAATAAAAAATGGCATTTCTTTACAACTTTTAGAATTACACATGACAATTGTGAAGGCTGCCAATGTTTCTTTTATATAATGATTATTATCATTATTGATGATATAAACACTCCTTAGGATAATGGAACTGGTGAGCGAGGTGGATAAGGAGGGCAAACAGCATCACAAGCAGGCTTGTTAGGGAAACAAACGTCTTCGGGATGCAGAGGCGGTTGCACATTAGCCGTATAACAACACCAACATTCAACATGAACACCTAATTTAGGGTCACAACGAGATATCATACATCCATCCTCTCCACCTGAAATAAAAAGACAACCTGAGAATCAAAAAATATGAAGGGAAAAAGAAGAAAAAAAAGGACAAATTCAAAAAGCTCAACGAGAGTTACGATCGAGACATTGTTATTTCTGCGGGGAGCAACTTCAAACAAAAAATGAAGAAAGATGCTAGCTTGTAGATATGAACTTAAGATGATATATAAATAATTTTAGAGTGCTTTTAAAATCATGTGCCTGGAATCAAATTGTACAAACTTCATGTCTGCATTTATATTTGTTGGTATTTCACATCGAATACATGCGATATTTAAAATAGATTTATAAGAAAACGCATGACACTTTCCATTCGAATGTGATTTTTGTCACCAAAACATAATTATCATAGTTTTATTGAGAGGGACAGGCCACTTAGGCCAGTTGTACTCAGGAATGAGTCAAATTAAGAAGAAAATATTTTTAGATGGGAGTTAACAGCATCTTGAAAACATGAAGTACATTTATCATAGATAATGAAATCTGTGACTTAATAATATGAAAGATGCTTGCAATTAATCCAATGGATTTGAGAATTGATGAAAAGGAGACTTTGACTTGTATATTTCAAGGGCTGTATTTAATGAATTGCCTTGCCTTTAAAATGCAAAATAACATAAAACTTCCCCATGAGGTGAATTAATGAAAACTGATTTTGTATTAAAAGTGATCAAAAATCCAATTTTACCTTACTAATTGAATGAGGAAACTCAAACCCAATTGGGTTGGGCTGTGCGAGAGACAGCTTAGTTATCAAAAAAAAAAAAACAATACAAAAATAAGAAAAAGCAAGATTGCTATCTCCAAAGTTATACCTACATTCATGAACAGCAAAGTGGGAAAGAAGGACAAACAAGAAGAGAATCAAAAGCCTAAAGTTAGTAGCTGCCATAGATGAGAGAAGCAATTACAGAATTTTTCAGTAAGGAGGTGAGGCTTCCACAAACAATTCAAGCATAGACATATATAGTAAGGGTATGACTGAATTCAAGAATAAATTTTTTGTTTTCTAGTAAAAATTTAGTTAGGATATGACCCAAATCTGCAATAAGTATCAATATCTGAAACATTCATTACCTTAATTAATCATCCTCACACGCCAAGATGAGTATCAATATCTAAAACATTTATTACCTCGATCATACTCACAATTTTTATACTATTATATTAAGGGAGAACACGCAATTGATGTTTTTCAAATTTGAAAATGTATGAATTTTTTATTCAAAATACCCGTTAAAAATGTATTTCTTCAACTCACTTTATTTTAAAATTCTCGTCATGCATAATTTAAAATCACACCAAACTGCTATTCTCATTTTTCGCAACTAATTCAATATCCGATTACAATGTAATTGCTTCAGATTTATTAAAAAAATTCCGTACATTCTCTCTTTTCCTTCTTTGAAAATTATATAAATTAACCTTTTTATTACAATAAATTAAAAATTGCGCACGTATAACTTATGTCACGAACCCTAGTTATAATAATTGGTGATAACCAGGGATAAATTAGCTTTATATATCGTTGTCTCTTTATCTCAATCCATTGACAACTGAACATATGGTGATAATATCAAAACACAAATGAATCACAAGGCATACATGATACCATATTAGTAGGAGATTAAGAATATTTCTCATATATAATTAAACAAGTGAGCAACTACTAATAATTTAGACTTAAGTTTTTTTAGCCATGTAGTTAGGCTATTTATTCATGTATTGGATCAGTGGTTCACTTGAATCATTACAAATAGTATCAAAACTAACCATAATTCCCATGTAAAGTTCTGTGACAGTGTGAATAGAGGAGTAGAGGCTCAAAAAATGAGTAGAGATCCCAAGGTTGTATATTTTGTGTAAGCTTATGGCATGCTCAGTGCCCCATAATGGGCTACTATCTACATCCCAATTAGGGAAAGAACTTGGTGTATGCGACGAAGGCATCGCATATTTAATTAGAGGATATCGTGATACCCCATCCCACATTATTTAAAGATGAAAAATGTGACATATAGTTAAACAATTAAACTAGTACTAATAACTTGGGCTTAAACTTTTAAACTGTGTTGTTAGGCTCTTATTTACCAAAATAAACCCTTTTCGTCTAGCTCAATAGGAAAAATGCGATATCAAGCGATTGCACTGAAGTCCTTTGCCGTGTTTCAAGACTTCGCAAGAAAAAACTTAGAATTCAAGAAATTGAACGAAAGAAGGAAAATATTTTATTGCTAAGGAAAATGAAAATGAGTACAAAGCGGGAATGGAAATTGAAATACAAAGACTGAAATTGAAATTACAAGAAGTGATAATCTAAACTTAGATAAAACAAACATAGATAAGCTGTTACCGGTTGATGTGTCCATTATTTTTCAAGATCAACGTATTTATAGGCGTTGATAAGGATTCCCTCTTGAATTCAAAAATGTTGGTCAGGATTTAGGTCAGCATCCTGTCGTGGCGGAGGCCCCGAGTAAAGGCCGAGTCACAATCAACTTGTGGCGCTTAGCGCTGGACCCTTTAAGGAAATAAAGTTGCGCCTTCACCACTACCTACGGGTTTTGGTGAGATGGTAAGCGTTTGATCAAACAATTGGTATCAGAGCGAGGTCTCAGGTTCGATTCCCCAGAATAAGGCATGTTGCTTGCGGGTTTTGCAGGCAGATGCTGGGGGGATTGTTGGCCAGGGTTTGGGCCAGCATCCTACTGTGGCAGAGGCCCCGGGTAAAGGCCGAGTCACAGTCGACTTGTGGTGCTTGGCACTGGACCTTTTAAGGAAATAAAGCTGCGCCTTCACCACTACATGCGGGTTTTGGTGAGATAGTAAGCGCTTGATCCAACAAAAAATACAACTATCTTGCTCCCTTAAATGTTGATAACCATTGCCAACTGCTTTGCTAGTGGGCTTGTATAATGTGTTTTAGTCGGTAGTTGCTCTCCCCTCTTTTGCTAGTTCGCTACCATGTATCCCTTCTGTGGATGTACTTCTTTTAGTTTATCAATTGTTTGCTTGGCAAGGCACTTTTACTTTGACACGAATTACATTTGGCCTTTATTGATTGTTCACTCAACAGTCACTTCTCACTTGCCAAAAAATTATAATAGGCAAACATAGGCCATATGTTCGATATGATATTTAATTTTTGTCAATATTATTTGCAAAATATGATGTAAACCATGCCCCTCTCATTTATTGGGTTTAATCATTGAACCCAATTAAATGAATTCTCAACCAGCAACTTTAAAGACAACCCTAAAAGTGAAAACATTTAAATACCCAAATACAATATTTCTAACGTCACTTTCATCCTTTTGCCTAAAACATTCCTTTAGCTCAAAACTTTTGAACTTTTTAACCATGGCCCCAAGAAAACCTCCAAGTCTTCGTCTTCTTCATCAGCTACTCTAAAATTTCCAAAAGATATCAGAGATTTTTTCGAAAAGCATGGAAACCATGAGATCTGATTTAGAGCCCTAACTCAGGTTTGAAGTTTATTCTGGGCTCTCTTTTTGAACCAGAAATGCCCGAGACGCTTTTTTCAAGATATCCATTGGCGCTCAATGAAGCATTTCTTCTTTATCGTCCCAACCTTTACTGGACAAAATGGGAAGGGTTGACACCTTTATATTTTTGGATAAACCTTAAGGCGTGCAACTGGGTTTTCCACCTGGAGAGCTATCTTGGAGGACAATGGGATGTGCTGAGTATTAGAGAGACCATCATGCTTTTTACTCATCCCCTCTATATGAACAAATAGGTGTTTGGTGCGGCAACTTGCTTCTAGTCCACTTTTTGCAACGCGATGCACTGCTCCCTTGTGGACCCATGTCGTCAACATTCCTCGATGTAGTTCACCTTATCAACCTTTATTCGACAGGTCTTGAAGTAAACGCTTTATTGATCCCAAATATGACTGATGAAGTTTTCATGACAACTTTCAGTATTGGGTATTATGAGATCCTTAAAATGTATAACATTTCATCCTCCATCAAACCTTCATTTAAGGAGAGAGTTATACTTTTAACTTTTTTGGCTATGCCGTTTTGTTCTTGTAGTATCAAGTTTCAAAGTTACAAAAGAATATTTACCCATAGCCAGTGCTTGGCTCAAAGGAAAAAAAAACTTGCCCTAGATCCTTTGTTCGAAGTATTCTATACAAAGGTTTGTATACTTTTGTTGAAAAAGGGATCTCCGATAGTTGTGGAGGTTCTTTTGACTTTTTCAGGTATAGCTTTAGGCCCTCAACCATCATGCTACTAGTTCCTCAGATGAAGAGCTTTTGGCAACTCAACTTTGATCTACTTATTTTCAAGCAGGGTCAAAAGACAAGGGTAAAGGCATGGTTATTGAATCCCCAAACAAGAAAAAAACTTCCTCTACTATTCCTTCAGGTGGATTTATATGTGAGGCTTTCTCTTCCTATGAGGATTGAGAGGAAAGGGATGAAGAAGGAAAAAGAAAAAAGAAAAACGAAGAAGATGAGAAGAAAGAAGAGGACAAGAAAAGAGAAGGCATCGAAAAATCCATTTCACTGCCTCCTAGATTTGATAGAAATTTACTAACTATGCCAACCACATATGCTATGCTTGGCCTCGTACACACCATTAGATACATAAGACTCCAAACTACAGATGCATATGGAACATTCTTCATCTCTGCCTTGTCTTTCTCACTTATGGAACTTTGCTGGGAACTTAGTTTGAAATTGCTAGCAACCGGAATGTGTTGTGGATTTCAAGTCAAAACACGACTTAATCCAACCCACAAGTCCCGTTGGTTTAGAACGTAAACAAGCCACAAGTGAATCAAACAAGAACAGGAACGAAAAACAACCAAACAAACACAGACACAAGATTTTATGTGGTTCAGCAATGGTGCCTACGTCCACGGACTCACACTCGTCTTATTAATCTGAGAATTACAAAAGAAGACAAGTTCCTGAGAGAGAGAACTTCAGAAATCACAGAAGAATGAATGAACCCACCGGCTGCTGCAAACCCTAACAGCTTAAAAAGATGCGCCCTTGGATAGACCGCTCGAGCGGTCTATCGGGCGATGGGTCGAGCGGTCATGTACCACTCTCGGTTTCTTTCTCTGTAGACACCACCGCTCGAGCGGTGAAAAGACCGCTCGAGCGGTCAACCCCAGAATGGGGTTTTTCTTCACTCTTAACAAATCTCCCACTTGAAGTAAAACCACTTAAAGCCTTGTCCGATCCTGAAATTCCAAGTCCCATGTGAGTCAACCCCTTTGTCTTCTAAGCTTGAAGACCAACAGAAGCTGAACTGTTCCTCAGCTTCTCCACTTTCACTACCTTTGTGAACATATCTGCAGGATTTTCACTCGTATGAATCTTCTCCAGATTAAACTGCCCATCTTCCAGTTGAGACCGAATAAAATGATACTTTATATCAATATGCTTGGTCCTTGAATGAAATGCCGAGTTCTTTGCCAAGTGTATAGCACTATGACTGTCGCTATACAACTGACACTTGTCCTGACCTCTTCCTAATTCTTTCAAGAAACCCTTTAGCCAAATTAGCTCTTTACATGCTTCAATGGCTGCGACATATTCTGCCTCGGTGGTAGAGATTGTTACTATCTTATGTAATCTGGAAACCCAGCTTACCGCTGCACTATCCAAGGTAAATACATACCCCGTCGTACTCTTCCTGCTATCGATGTCCCCAACTAGGTCTGAATCCACGAACCCTTTCAGCTGAATCCCTGAGCTCTCGTAACACAAAGCATATCCCGTGGTACCCCTGAGATACCTCAGAATCCACTTCATTGCTTCCCAGTGTTCCTTGCCTGAATTTGACATGAATCTGCTCACAACTCCCACTGCATGGACAATATCTGGTCTCGTGCAGGTCATGGCATACATCAAGCTACCTACGGCTGACGCGTATGGTACCTTTGCCATGTAGTTCCTATCTTCATCTGTGACAGCTCCATGTTCCTTTGAAAGTCTGAAGTGACTTCCCAAAGGTGTGCTAACGGACTTAGCATCTTCCATGTTGAAACATTGCAGGACCTTTTCAACATACTCCGACTGTGAAAGTCTTAACTTCTGACTCTTTCTGTCCCTGCTGATCCTCATCCCAAGTATCCGTTTAGCTTCTCCAAAATCCTTCCTAGCAAATTCCTGAGACAACTGTGCCTTGAGATTTATAATCTCATCCATGCTGGAGCCTGCAATCAGAATGTCATCAACGTACAGTAATAGAATTACATACTAGCTGGAAAACCTCTTGATGTAACAGCAACGATCACCATGGCATCTGATGAACCCTGTATCTGTCATTAAGTTGTCAAACCGCTTATACCATTGCCTAGGTGCCTGCTTCAATTCGTATAAGCTTTTCTTCAGCCTGCACACCATGTCATCCTTTCCTTTAACTGAATATCCATGTGGCTACTACATATAGATCTCTTTCTCCAGATCATCGTGGAGAAAAACTGTCTTGACATCTAGCTGCTCCAGATGCAATTCTTCTGTAGCCACTATTCTTAGAACTGTCCTGATGGTGGATATTTTCACAACTAGTAAAAAAAATCTCTGTGTAGTTAATTCCCCGCTTCTGCTGAAAACCCTTGACCACCAGCCTCGCCTTGTACTACCTGCTACCATCAGCTTCTTCTTTAAGCCTGTAAACCCACTTGTTCTGTAGTGCTGACTTATTCTTGGGTAACTGAACCAGATCCTAAGTCTTGTTAGATGAAAGAGATTGCATCTCTTCATCCATTGCACGCTCCCACTTGCCATTTGCCTATATCTGCAATGTCTCTTCAAAGAATTTTGGCTCACCATTGTCTGTTAATAGCAGGTAGTGCAATGAAGGTGAATATCTGACTGTAGGTCTACTTACTCTAGTAGACCTCCTGATTATGAGAGTCTGTGGCTCTGCTTGTGGAGTTGGTTGTCTATTCACATCCCGAGTTTCCAAAACTTTGCTAGATGATCCTTCAAGCTCAGCATAGTCTGACTCATCTACTGTCATATCCTTCTGATCCTGTCTATTTTTATACAAAACAGACTCATTGAGGACAACATCCATACTCCTTACAACTTTCCTGCTTTCTGGATCCCATAGCCTATAGCCGTAGCTGTCTATCCCATACCCGAAAAACACACATTTTCGAGACTTGGGGTCTAACTTCCTCATATTTTCTGCCTAAACATGCACATAAGCTATGCAGCCAAAAATGCGTAAGTGAAAAATCTTTACCTCTTTCTCAGTCCAAGTTTCTTCCGGCAAACCACAATTTAGTGCAACTGAAGGCCCTCTATCAATCAAGTATGCTGCTGTGTTCACTACATCTGCCTAGAACTGCTTTGGCAACCCGGCATGTAGCCTCATACTCCGGACACGCTCTATGATCGTCCTGTTCATGTGTTCTACCACTCTATTCTGTCTTGGCTTCATCGGAACAGTCTTCAGTCTCCTGATTGCGTTAGCTGCACAGTAATCTTCAAATTTCCTACTGCAGTACTCGCCGCCGTTATCATATTTCAAACTCTTCAATTTCAGACATGTCTCATTTTCAACGGATGCCTTCCAGTTCTTGAAAATTCCAAACACGTCTAATTTATTCTTACAAAAGTAAACCCATAATTTCCTCGTAGCATTATCAATGAAGGTTACAAAATATCTCGAGCCACCGATAGAGGGTACCTAAATAGGTCCACATACATTTGTATGCACCAGCTCCAATCTATTTGACTTTGGAGTCCTTGCCTGCTTTATAAAGCTGACATTTTTCTGCTTTCTGAAGACGCAATCTTCACAGAATTCCAAGTCCACTGATTCAATACCCGATAGCTTCTCTTTCTGTGCCAGAACTCTTATCCCCTTCTCACTCATGTGACCGAGACGCCTATGCCACGTGCTGGTGTCTCCTTTTGATGTTGCCACTGTGATGCTGCTGTAAGAACCTGAGGATACATACAGTGTACCCTCATTTTTCCCTCGAGCCAAAACCAATGACCCTTTAGTCATCTTCCAGAAGTCTCCCCCAAATGTCGTCACAATTCCAGATTCTGACAATTGGCCTACTGAGATCAAATTCCTCGTTAGACTTGGCACGTGTCTAACATCCTTAAGCTTCAGTACTGTACTGTTGGCCTATGTGATCTGTACTTTACCCTTCTCAACTATACTACAAGCTTCGTCGTCTCCCAGATGGACTTTTCCAAAATTTCTCTTCACATTCCCGTGAAGAATATCCATGCGGGGAGTGGCATGGAATGGTGCTCCCAAGTCAACAATCCATTACTCAGTTCTACAGTCTAATGCACCAATCAAAGCATTTGTATTTTTCTCATCAGAAACATTAACAGTAGTCTTACCACCTTGATTCGTATCGTCGCGTTGCTTCCTTGGAGTTTTACAGTCCTTTTTGAGATGACCCTTATGTCCACAGTTTCAACATCTAGCTGACTTCTCCCGAGTCTGCGATTTGCCCCGTGATTTGGATCTATGGTTTCCCCGGCCCTTTTGATTCTTCCTATCAGTCCTTCTTCATCTACCATCGGCGTTTAATACTGATCCTGATGATGATCCTTCACCCGCTGTTCTGCGGCGTGATTCCTCTCCAAATATGAAACCTGCAACCTCCTCCAACTTCAGCTTAGATGAGGAGTTGCTGACTGCGACAACTAGGCTGCTCCAGTTTTCTGGTAAACTGGATAGGAGAGCTAAGGCTCTAACCTCATCATCAAAATTGATCCCAACCGACTCCAATTGATTCACAATTGAGTTGAACTCGTTGAGATGCTTCGCTATAATGGCATCGTTCGCCATCCTCAGATTGAACAGCCTCTTCATCAGGTATAACTTATTTGATGTTGAGTGCTGATCATACATCTTTTCCAACGCCGCCAGTAGCCCTGTCGTTGTCTTCTCTTTTGTGATACTGGAGATCACCGAAGGTGCGAGACTAAGTTGCACGGTCCCCAAAGCTTTTCGATCCAATATCTCTCACTCGATCTGCGTCATCTTCTCCGGTTTCTCTCCAAACATAGGTGCGAACAGATCCTTCTGATATAGAACGCCCTCGAACTGCATCCTCCAAATGGCAAAGTTCGATCCGTTGAACTTCTCAATCTTGATCTTACCGTCGTCTGCCATGTTGTGTTCTCCAACCTCCGAACCTTGCTCTGATACCAGTTGTTGTGGATTTCAAGTCAAAACACGACTTAATCCAACCCACAAGTCCCGTTAGTTTAGAACGTAAACAAGCCACAAACGAATCAAACAAGAATAGGAACGAAAAAAAACCAAACAAGCACAGACACAAGATTTTACGTGGTTCGGCAATGGTGCCTACGTCCACGGACTCACACTCGTCTTACTAATCTGAGGATTACAAAAGAAGACAAGTTCCTGAGAGAGAGAACTTCATAAATCACAGAAGAATGAATGAACCCACCAGCTGCTACAAACCCTAACAGCTTAAAAAGATGCGCCCTCGGATAGACTGCTTGAGCGGTCTATCGAGCGGTAGGTCGAGCTGTCATGTACCACTCTAGGTTTCTTTCTCTGTAGACACCACCGCTCGAGCGGTGAAAAGACCGCTCAAGCGTTTAACCCCAGAACGGGGTTTTTCTTCACTCTCAACAGAATATCTATAGGTTTAGCCTTGTTATGTTAAACCTTTAAAGTACATTTTCAATACACCTCTCTTGTGAGAGTCATAGTATATGATTCTTCCTATCCCGGGTGATCTTCATGCCAAGTATCTACTTAACCAGTCCTAATTTTTCTTTGTAGAGGATTTGCTCAACTCTGCTCTAAGTTTCTAAATCTTGCGAATGTCGTGACCGATGATCAACATATCGTCCACATAGAGTAGTAATACAATGAAGTCAACTCCTACAAATTTCTTTAGGAACACACAATGGTCTGAAGCAGCCTTCTTGAACTTGTGATTAGCCATGAATTGATCAAATTTCTTGTACCATTGTTGCGGTGTCTGTTTCAACCCACAAAGATTCTTCTTTATCTTATACACTAGATTCTCTTTACCTTTGACTTTGAACCGATCGGGCTGCTTCATGTAAATCTCTTCCTCTATGTTGTCGCGGAGAAAGGCTGTTTTCATATCCATCTGCTCAATCTCCAAATCAAAATTTGCAGTCAACCCGAGAACTGTCCGAATAGATGTCATCTTTACAACAAATGAGAAGATTTCTTCAAAATCAATGCTTTTCTTCTTACTGAATCCCTTCACAACTAGTGACGGGGACTTATCATTAATAAACTTCTTAAAATATGATCCAAAACCAATTAATATTTATTTAAATAGTATACCATATAATGATGTAGCATTATTTAAATAACGCTTTCATCTAATGATGTAGAAATATACTTCACATAAAATAACATTACATCACCTATGTTAGTAAGAGACTAATAATGACCCATTTAAATGTGAATCCAATATTTAGGGGTGCACACATATTGAATTGGTTCGGTTCCAAGCAAATTTAAGAACCAAACTACTAGTAACGGTTCCAAAATTTTTGAAACCGAAACAAAACTGCTGTAGGTGTAGAATCGAACCAAAATCAATCCGTAAAAACGGTTCGATTCTGGCTCGGTCTGATTTTTTAATCTTAAAGTTCAAATCCAATTTTATTAAATACATAATCCAAATAAATTTAACTTAAATTGTTACTCAAAAACTTAAAATTGAAAACTAAATATAAATGATGGACACTCGTTTAATGTAGTAATAATCGATCACAAAGCAAATAAAAAATTCCTTTTCGAAATGCTTTTCTTTAATAATGCGTTAATCGTTAAATATTTAAGTTTTTTGTATTAGAATGTGGTAATTATAATTTTATATTAACCTTTTTAGACTATTTTATACTCAGCTATTTTTATTTTCTTTAGTATATTTGTTTAGACTGAAGTTATTAAAGTGATTTTAAAAAATAAATAAGGAATATATAAATATATTGAAGGGGGACGGACTGAGGCCAATATTTGAACCTGGGTTCCGGACGCAATGACCCGACATGAAGCCCAGAAAGAAAGGGCCTGAGAAAAAGCTTGGCCTGACCCATATGGGCTGGATTTAGGCCGAGCTAGCTTGGGACCGACCGCCAGACACAAGTTATGGTGCTAACAATTCATTTAATGTGATGTGATTGGGAAAGTACAGTATTTAATGCGATTTGACCGTGATGAGACTGCAAGAGTCTGATACTTCCCCATCAAATGAACTGCAGGCCTCAAGGAACGCGTTCAGCGCAAGGACCTTGACTAGAGGATGGGCCGAGGTGGGAAAATTAATTGTGATGGGACTGTGGATGGGTGTCAGCGTCTTCAAACCCAAAATAGGTAGTTATTTTGCAAGACTACGTGTCAGTGTCAGAAGGAATCATCATGAGTTTAGAGGGGAAAGAGAGCACTACGTATTATAAAGAGAGGCCTCAAGGACCAAAAGAAACAGACAAAAAAAGAAGGAAAAATCTCTATGAGAATGATTATCTTCAATTACCTTGAGTGATTATTTTTAACTTCTAACTTTATCATCGGAGTGGCATTCGGTAATTGGTCGCCGAGTAGCTCACACGTGTTCACTTTTGTAGGTGCTGGCACATTGACGGGTACAATCGGACTGGGTTCAATCCATCAAATAAATATAATTTACAGATCATCCCCGTACATATACTCTTACAAAAAATGAACCCAATTCAGTTAGAATAATTTTTTTTTAATAAAAATAAAAAACTGGACCATATACAATGGTTCTAAAAAATTAAGAATCAGAATTAGACCGTTTTCATATAAAACTAGATCAAATTGTACCGTTCGAACTCGACCGAATTGATTTATCTATTTTTTTAGATTTTTTGTGCACCCTTTCCAGCATTTTCATTTATGTGATACTCTTTGGTCTAATTTTTTATATGATTTTTATTGTTTTTAGTATAAAAAAAAACCATTAGTCTAAATAAGTGTAATTTTTAATTTTCTCTTAAAGAGGAATTATAATAAGACAAATGGTTTTTTTTAAAAATGCCAACTTAATAGTTTTTTTTTAAAAAAAATTGGCATTTTTTCGTTTTTAATATAAAAAAAATCCAACTTTAGCCTGAACAATTATATTTTTTAGATTCCTCTTATTGAATAAAAAAGATAAAAAATTTAAATAAAAAATTAAAAAAACAAAAAAGAGAAGGAAAAAAAAAACTTCAGAAGAAGCCATTAGACTTTTTAGACCAAACAGGATAAATAATTTCCCGCCTTAATTCTGTACGCTTCCACGTGATGGAATTTTAAAGGCTGGGCAATGGGCAATAGCAAATTAGCAATATAGCATGGCTACTCCTACTCCGGCTCTCCCTTCCTAAACCCACCCATCGATGATCGAACCCACTTTCGCTGCTGCCTCTATTTTTTATTCTTCATCAAATCAAAATCCCAACGCATGTTTCCCGCCTTCGTCGTTTTTTCTCTGGAGTTGCTTAATCATGTTCATCTCAAACAGTCAAACGCATCGATGGCTTTTCATGGTGGTGTTGGCATCAGTGCTTGTCTCTCTGACGTACTCGCAAGGCCCGACAGAAGACCCAAACGGCTCTAAATTCCAATATGAGTTCTACAGAAAGAATTGCCCATATGCGGAGAACATTGTGAGATCAACAATGGCACGAATTTTCGCTCAAAACAAGAATTCTACTGCACAACTCCTCCGTCTTATGTTCCATGATTGCTTCATTGAGGTTTACTACTACTCTTCTTGATTTCGTCCTTTCTTTATGTTTTGCTTGATCATTTTTTATCCGACTCTTTGAATATGCTTGCTTTGCCCTGGTCGTCTGCTACTCTTCTTGCATCTTGCATTTTTAATTCAAATAGGTTTTAATCATGCTTCTATTCTATTTCTTCCTTCAAAGCTATGATCTGGGTATTGAGTATTTCTTGTTTTTCTTGTTATTGGCTTTGAGGATTACCTTTCTTTGGGTACTGTGTTTCTCTTCTTGATTATGTTCGTATTGTGGGGTTTCTTCAAATTTTTGATATGGTACCTTCTCTTCGGAATTGACTCGATTGTTCGTGGGTGTATGGTTTTTTATTTTGTTTGCAGGGTTGCGATGCTTCAATACTTTTAGATGACAGCAACGGGAATAAAAATCACCCTATTGAGAAAGATGCCATCCCCAACAAGACATTGAAGGGCTTCAATTTTATTGATATCATCAAAGAACGGCTCGAAGATACTTGTCCAGGGATTGTATCCTGCGCTGACATTCTTGTTCTTGCTACTAGAGATGCCATTATCCTGGTATATGCACCATTCCTTGCTTTCTTCTTGATCATCTTCTTTGTTGTGAATTGTGATGGGATAATTTGCAGTGCATTAACAGTTACTTTTCACAAACCTTCGTCATATCCTTCAAGTTTTGTTATGTCTATGCTGGAAAACTAATTGAATTGGTAGTTAACTTCCTCGCTGATAGATTTATTGCAGTTAATTAATGGAACCAAAGTAACTTAGTCCTTAGTAAGAATTGGAACAAGCAGTTCTTCATTTGGGATTGAGAAGTTCTATGATCCGTTTTGGGTTTTCATTTATTTCTTTCCCTCTTTTGCAGTGTGGGAGTTATGGTTAGGAACTTAGGATTTAGAGCTGAGTTTTATAACTAAAACTTTTCTTTAACAAAGGTCAAAGAAAAGTTTGCTTCAACATTTTTCTGTACTAGAGTACAAGTGTGATACGTGTATTAATTAATACAATGTAATTACACAAATTAATCGAAAGTAGATCAAGAAATTAGTGTAAATTGCAAAATAATTTTTCAAATGCATAATCAAGCTGGTTCCAACTTCCAAGTACGAAAGGTATAAAAGAAGACATAACCAAGTGAAGAACAAATTTGTGTCTTTCTTAAATAAGAAAAATGTTATGAGAGAATGTTTTGAGGTTTGAAAACGAAACAAAGGGTGAAGACATGGATCTGCCTAGTTGTCTGGATAGAGGATAGGGGAGTCGACGTGAGGGAAAAGTAAACTGTGAAATGGGGATGCAAGAATGATATGAAAGTGGGGCAATAATAACTCAATTTTTTTTGTCCTCAGTGGTGCGACACATGCAGAAAGGAGGAATTCTCGGATCACCTATTTTTTGCATTGTTTGGTGGCCTTGCCTTTTTAGAACAGTTTATTTCATATGGTGAATTCTTGTAGCGTGGCACCGGCAAATTGCCTACAAATGATGTTGATTGATTATAGAGGTTTCGGATCTAACAAGAAGGCTTGTGGAATTGCATCTTTTTGTATATTTTTTAGGTTATTTGGTTGGAGTGTAATGCAAGGATCCTTGAGGATAAGAGCGCGGGAGTGTAATGCAAGGATCCTTGAGGATAAGAGCGCGGATGTCACGTCTTCGTGGAATAGGGTGTGTTATTTATCTCCTTTTGGGATTCGATTTCTCCACCTTTCAGGGCATTCATTTGTTTTTTATGTCTAGGGATTGGAGGGCAGTGTTTGACTTATTGTAACTGGATATTGGATCTTTTGTATTGTTTTCTTGGTGTTCTTGTCCCTTTTTTGTACTATCTATTTTAATTAATACATATTCTAGTTATTTATCAATAAAAAGAAGCAAAAGAGCGTGAGTCGGCTTCAAAAAGTATCAGAAACCAAATTGGATGTTTCCTTATAATAATATATATATAAATATTAGAATGTTATTGTATTACCTCTGAAATGATTTCCAATTTTGAACTTTGGTCATCTATTCCCATTTACTTGTCTCTGTTTTTCTGTTGTTGTCCTTCTTGTCTACCTTCTCTGACATTTTGGACTCTGTTGCTTTTCTTTTCTTTGTTTCCTTTTTCTTGGGAAAAAATAGGCTGGTGGCCCCTACTATCCAGTCTTTACAGGCAGGAGGGACAGCAACAGATCATACTTCACCACAGCAATGGCTGAGATACCCAAGCCTGATGAAAATATCTCGGAAACAGTTCGATTATTTTCTCTCAGAGGATTCAGTAAAAGGGAAACAGTTTCTCTTCTCGGTATGGATGGGTTCTGCAATTCTCCTCATTCAGATCATATTGTCTTTATTGAAATGAATTCCCACGCATTCTTAAACTGGATACATTTTATATTCTGAAGGTGCACATAACATTGGAAAGATAGGTTGTGAATTCATTCAACCAAGGCTTCACAACTTCCTTGGGACAGGACAGCCAGACCCAACTATACCTTCTGACTTTCTTGCTGAGCTAATTCAAATTTGCAGAGATAATGAAACCAGTTCGCCTAATGGAGCTTCTTCTCCCACCAGATCAAGGTTTTTGAGGGAGTCCACTGTTGGGATAGAATATTACCAGGAATTTTCTTCTATTTCATCAGGATTGGACTTTGGTTCCCTATACTATGAAAGTTTGCTTCGAGGGAGAGGGCGACTCTTTGCTGATCAACAGTTAATGGCCAATAATAAAACTGCTGAATTGGTGAGGGCTTACGCATCTGATCATTCAGGAACAACGTTTAGAGTTGATTTTGCCAGGGCTATGATGAAAATGTCTAACCTGGGTGTTCTGACTGATTCTCAAGGGCAGATTCGGCTCAATTGCTCCAGACTTGTCAGTTCCAATTAAAAGAACCTCCCATTGGAGACTTAAACTTTGTTTGAGAACAATACATGGATTCAGATTTGTACAAGAGAAGAAGGCCAAGTGAAGAATATGAGGGTAGAATTGTATAGAATCTGAACTTAGCCATTCTGATTGAGATATGTAGTACCGTGCTGATTGGAATATATAGTAGCATTAGACATTTCTCCACTTTCTAGATGCAATACATGTTTGTCTAAAAATTTATATTTATGCATATACCCACTAGTTTCTTTTGGTAATGGTGCCCTAAGCACCGAAGGGCTCTTGAGTGTTGTGAAGAGGGTTTCATTTAGCTTCTGGTGCTTGTGTTTTTCATTGCTGAGCTGGTTTCTATGTTGCTTCTGTTTGTGTTGGTGTGATGCTGCTGTTTGTGCTCTCTGCATGCTGATTTGTTTGTTTATGTTGAATGCTGCTGTTTGTGCTCTCTGTTTGTGTTGGTGTGATGCTGCTGTTTCTGTTTGTGCTTGCTTTCTCCGTTGGGTCCTTGTTTTATTTTTTGTTATTGTGCTTCTTTCTGTCTCCAAGGTGGTGCTAGATTAGCTTCTGCTCTTTCTGGTTGTTTTGTTAATCTGTTTTGGTTTTGGTTGGTTCCCTTCTCCCTTAGTGGTGGATGATTTTGGCTGGCTCGTGGCATGGCCCTTCTACTTTGTAGTTCATGTTTATTCTTTCATATATTGTTTGTTTAGAAAAATATATACAGTTCCTGTTTGGAGAAAACTTCGTTTTGTGTTTTCTTTGTGCTCTTTGAGATTCGTATGATAGCAACTATGCTAACTATGACAAATTTAGGTATTCAAATCCGAGACTCACATATACATGTTTGCCTTATAATGCAGGTTGCTCACACTGACTAGTTCCAATTTTTTAGAAAGCCAGTGGGTTTTTTTAAATAAAAAAAAATGGTCTCGGGAGTTTTATGACATGAAATTGTGTATAAAATCTTGGTCACCTCCATATAGACCCATGAAAGAATAAGATTTTGCTTGCAGACACCAAGGATGTTCTTAAATGTAACTTTAAGATTCACATGCTTAAACACATCACTTTTTCCTGCTATATGCCTTTTCAGGTACTAGGACTTCTGTTTCTCCCATCTTGCATAGCAACCAAAATTCTTCTTCTTATGAGAAACTTCATTTTTTTTTTTGGCAGCTAACTACAAAAGAAAAGAAAAAGAAGTAAAGAAGTTCACATATTCTTAGTTGATCTGGTTGTGATGTGATCATTCCTATTTCCTAGTACACTAACCAGTTGATTTGGATGTGATGCGTGATGGGAGGGATCCTATACATCCCTATCACATGGAAGTCATTTACCACTTCGAATTCAATGACAGCAAAATAACCAAAAATGAAGAGAGCATGCAGTCAATGCAATAGGTGCATCATTTGCTTCAATTTTATCAATAAAAAAGCTTCTTTAAGTTGCTTCCTGTTACATTCATTCAACCTATTGTAGGTCCTATAAACCTAACTAATAGCCTAAATAAAACAATAGAGTGAAACAACTAATATTCTACAATTGAAAACGTTTATCCGTATATTTTCTTTTTCCTTTAGAATAAATGTAAATATACACAATACATATCTAACTGTACACCTGTGAAATGAAAACCTGGGAATGCAATTTCTTGAAAACTGTCTCCACAGAAGAAGAATCGATGTCAAATCCATAACTCTGCCCTCCATACTGCACGTAAAGATAACCCTTAAAAAATGAGGGTGGAGGCAAAATTTGAGACAGTTCAGGCAAATCTGAGGAAGGTGGTGAAGGCATGCCTTTCTTCTTTGAGTAATAAACATCAGCCATGAGAAGCCAGATAAGATCAGGATCAATTGATGAAAGTCCCACAAGGGCATTCACAGATGCCTCGCGAAGCCCAACAACGGCACTACAAGCAATACCCACGACAATCCCACTGACCTTTTTGAGGACCGCTTCCAATGCTGAAGCACTCCTTTTCTCCCGGGATAAATCAGCAATCATGTTGAGCACTGCGGCCTGGACTTTCAGGGTGGAAACCTCAGCCATTGAGACCTCTGAAGGTATTGAAGTACTTCTGTAAGGAAGTTGCAAGGGGGTTCTTTCTTCTTTTGAGATAGGTTTAGTCTCAAAAGGTGATGTGCTCAGAAGCTTCCAAAAGTGAGGTCCATCAGTATAAAACCGACGAGAAAAGAAATCTCCTCCACAGATGCACACAACATTGCTTATCACAACTGTACATCTCCTGACAGCCTGTGAAATTAACAGAGTTAAAATGATACAAAGATTATTTTGATAATATTGCTGAGCAAATTTTCAATGCAAACTGACGAGACATTACACCCCAAGAAATGGCCCAACACATGATCTGCACTGCACTAATTGATTTAGATTTCAAACCACCATTTGATTATGTTGAAAATTGGGAGTTTACAGAAAAAACAAAAGGCTATATCAAAACATTTTTTTGTTCATTTCCCCTTTTTTGTTCACACCACCAAGGTATAATCCATCAAAGTACAAAAGAAAATGAGACATGGAGATTCTGGAATTAGTATTGATCAATGCTGATCTAAGGAACCAACAAAAAGAAGTTAAAAACAACTCACCAGTGGGTTCTTATTTCGTATACAAGCAACCAAGAAAGGCCATATCTTGTTCATTGCTGGAAGCAACCTATTTTCATCAGTTCCCTCCTCGGATGCATCCAAATTATCTTTAAGGCTGTGAAATGAACACAACCGGAACACTCGCTCAGCTGCTTCTTTAGTCTCCCGCTCATGCTTGTACGATTCCTCCACTTTTGCGAGTGCCAAAATGCCATCCTAGAAAACAAGAAACACCATAAATGTGGCAAAGGAAAACAAGACCAACAGTTAAAGTGAGAACCTTAAGAGCATTGCTTGAACATCAAATGAATGTGAATCCTCACCTTTTACACAAATTTCATGGTAAAAATCCAAGGAAATTGGGTGATCAATGAAATAAAAGAAAGGACATTCAAGGAAATTGGGTGATCAATGAAATAAAAGAAAGGACAGTTCACATGTTTCCACAGCACTGCCCCGAAAGAAAGTGTTAACAGTTCAAAAACCAAAATTCTCAACCACCAGTCAACTTAAGTTCAATTGGACACTTTTTTCTTTTTGAAACAAGTTCAATTGGACACTTAAGGCCACTGTTTTGCCTCATATGAAAATAGAGCATAATTGCAAAGTGACAGTCCTTAACAATCAAATTGTTAAGAGAGAAGCACACATATTTTTGCTAGAATTATTTTGAAACTCATTAATGATAGCATCCAAAACTTCTGGTTGTCAAATTGCCAGATTCAGTGTTCTCCACTTCAGAAATCTGAACTAAACCATCGCTAGTTCTCAGTTTCTCCCTCTACTTGCAAGAGCAATCAAGTTTAATTAAATATGATGCCAGCACCTAAAATCAACAACCAATAAAAACACCCATATAGACAAGGAACCCTCCAATTGCAAATCATACTTCTAAGCTCAACGATCAACAACATACCACTTCAGGAATGGGGAAATATACCTCCACTATATCCAGGGCTATCAAGCATGCTGCCTGCAGTGAAGTGAGTAGTGGGGTTGCAGCCGATAAACATGAACCAGCAATAGACCCAACTGTTCTTCTATATCTTCTTGAATCATTCAATTTGATCAAAATATGCTCCCATTGATCTATATCAACATCATCAAAGCACACATCTGCCGCTTCCCCTCAGCAAAATATGAAAATAAATCTCAGAATCGAACATCTTGGGGGATGAAGAAATCAAGAAAAATCCTACCGTTACCATGGCAAGAGTGAAGAGATTTCTCAAGAAAGTAAACAAGGTATATATGTGTGCACACACGTACAGCATGCTTTAAGGAAGTGCTAAAGGAAACAAAGAATATTAGGTAGTACAAGTCCTCTGAAGAAACATAAATCAGCACAGAAGTTCCTGCCAAGCTACAGGCACACCAAGATTTTGTTTATACTAAAAGAAAAATACAATTACTTGAAATTAAAAAAATAAAAAATAATAATTGAACAGAACTCTTGTACAGCGAAATGAACTGAGGAACTTGAATCATAAATTTGCAATCTGTATAATTCTAATCTTCAATGCACTTGAGAATTTTTATTTTCCTCCAGAAGTGAGGAGGCAGGTGTTTGATACATAAGAGAAGAAGCTGTTACCAAAGCTAAAAATCAATCCAATAGCAAGCTTACCATCATTTCTAGGAAGAATTGATGTGTCACGGCAGAGGTGATATGACACCAAAATCCTCTCTAATGTTTTTGATAGAAGCAAGACTAATCACAAGCCTCTAACTAAAAACAGACACCAGATATGTTTAAGATGTGTAACTTTCTAGGATTACATAAACGCCAAAACCTGTCCAATTTCTGTTGCAATTCAACACCTTGATTTGCAACTGAATTGATTTTAGAAGCATTTCTACAAAGCAAGTCAGCTCATCTTCTGTAAAAGTTCTATCCAACCATGAAGAATATTTGAATGAATGTAGAGAAGGGGTGTCGAGTTGTACATTCCCCTAGTTTCTTCAATAACTATATTTACAGGATCATTTCATGCCAAAATGAATGATTATAAGTAGAACATTTAAGCAAGTGAATAATGCTGGACATGTAACTATAACTGCAATACAGTACGAAAAAGGAAGTTACTATCAGTAGTTGAATTTTTCCACCACAAATCGTAGACTGTACAAACTATAAACATAATAAATTTCCAAAACAAATAACAAGAACCATCAATTTGTTGTTGATTATTTGATTTCAACCACCATTAGCATTGTTTTCATAAATATCACATGCCACAGTTTCAGTGGAGTTTTAGCTTCAGTTCACCCTAAAAACTTGGTCGCAAATCTAACATCAACACTTGATTAAACCATAACAAATTTCGTCATATACCAACCTGATTCCATGGGAGACATATCAAATCCATTGTCAGGGTATGGTTCTGAACAAATTGAATCCTTCATTGTCTTTTTTTCAAAATTGGACATTTTTGACTTCACATGTTCCAAAAATGATGCTGCTTGAGGGGGAAGTGAGCACGCTTCACGCTTTGCAGCCTTGGTAATTTCAGCAACAGCCTAATGAAAAAGCAAATAATTTCCATGACATCAACTGATGAAATGATACAAATCACTTTGTTCTGAAATATGCATCAATATATAATGTCATATCACGATTTAGCCCATGAAAATAGGTATGGAAGGAAGAACTGCAAGGTAATAACAATCTGCAGTACATTGGAAAGATTACAAATAACAAACATGTGTTTAAAACAAACTATGCAGCAGTCACCCCTAAAATCTTGAGTTTTAAAAAATTAAGAAATAAATAATTCTACCTAGAAAGTGTTGCAGCTACAGGCCACAGTTCATATCCAATTCTTGCTGCCTACCCCGCTCAGGGAAAACATGGAATCTCCCAGAAATAGTGTTAAAGTTGGATTCTTCTCCCTCTAGCTCTGCTTTTGCCTAGTCTCTCTACTTGTAGTGTGTCTCTGACATCGTCTAGTCATCAATTTTCTTCCAGCATTCATCATCTGATCATGGAAGGTCCTTGCCCTATAGCTCTGGCAAAAGAATAAAATGTTTCTATTTGGTCCATGTAGCCATCTGCTCCTCACAACCCTCTTTTCACCACAGCCCTTCTTGAAGTATCTGAAGTGTTAGAATGTGTAATAACCTTTTTTTCCTCTTTTCCTCGGGGTTTTTTTTTTCAATATTTAAGATGATTTAGAGTGGTCAGAGAACTTCAAATCCTCCAGCTATAACTCTAATCCTGAAATCATCCTCACTGGCTCCAGGATATAGGCTTGAAATTTCTAATAGGTATCAATCAAGTTGATTAAATGAAAACTCCAATTGATACAATATCCTATAAACCAGCTGGTGAGTTGACATATGTGCCCCTCATGGACCTTGTATAGTAAATGAGATAAAATATTGCATCACCGTGATACATCTTATCATCTGGTCAACCCACAGCAAGCATAAGGGATTTTAAGCTACCTAAAAAAGTGTTCTCCTGAGTAAGGATTTGTATCAGTTACTAACGTCACAAAAAGCGGAGGTCTTTATGTTAAACAGACTAGAGAACAAACAGGATTCAAATTGAAGTTATAAGAGGTCAGTCAACCACATTACAAGTGAGGAACAGATGCAATTACATTATTCAGTGCAAGTGTACGTATGGATATTGCGCCATAAAACTGAGTTGCTATGAACTTGAAGCATTGTTAGTACCACATAAATAGAGTTTAGTATGACAAAGGTTGACACGGGTGGATCCTAAATGCTTTGCAATAAAACCAATGGCCATCACATCTGATCTTGATTTGTAAAGGCTAGAAACCAACTTAAAACTATTTTAATTTTCAATTCTTCTGCTATGTATTATGCAATTGGAGCTGGCTGATATATGTGCATCAATTTCTTGTCGAATGAAACTCAATATGTATAGAAAATACATAGTGCATTATAACATGTAATTCATAACATATATTAACCTATTTTCTTCCATCTGTCAATGTATTTCTTATTCTATCGACATCAAACTTGAACAGCAATCTGTAAGAGCAAACGAAATGCACACAAAAAATGATCGCAAAATGATAAATACTTCTATCAGATATCACCTTCAAAAAGGGGATGGTTAAATCAGGGTGCTGATGACGGCCAAGAATCTCAAGTTCCAGAGAAACGGAACGCATCTGTACAATTTCAATAGGCCACAAGTATTACAGCTCAACACTTATGCAGATTTTAAACATTATTTATTACAAGAAGAAACAAAGGGAATGAAATAGAAGGAAAGGACAACAAAATAAATATTATGGGCAAGTTGGAATTTTTTTAAAAAAAAATGAACTTCCTGAAACTATAATTTCTGCAAAACTTAAAAACTAGGGAGAACAAAAAAGTATAAAGAAGAAATATTCCAGGAATATTTAAAATACAATCTCCATAACATCTTAGAAACAGGACAAGTTAATTCTCCAAAACAATGCGCAAAATGTAAAGTCCAATAACCATACCGGTTCCTCCAACAATGGCAATATTTTTTGGGCAACTCCAATATAAGAAAGCATGGCAGCAAGCAAGCTGGGTACATGAGGATTAAGATCCAAATGACGTAACTGACGACATATGGAATCAATGGCATAGTCTGAGTTTGACAAAACAAAGTGCTCTACCTGCAAAAGGGTGGTCATTATCCATGGGAGCCAAAGGCTGTTGACTACTGTTGAGAAGATTTGTTTTACCATGTATACTCACCGTTGGATAACCACATGTAGATGAAATGACATGTAAGACAGCATCGGATGTACTTCTTATTTGGAAGTTTGAGCAAATTAGATTCTCAAGCAACAAATAAAAAGATGAATGAAGAAATCCACAAGAAGAAAAAGCATTCCCAAGGCACATACTAAAAATGCCAATCCCATCGATGATAACCTGTTTGAAGAAACAACCCCAAATATCAACACCACATACTTCAAACAATTGCAATTCAACATTATAAACTGATGAAAGACTCAATGTAATGCCTATCCAATCAAAGTTAGTTTCTTATTTGAAGAAAAAACAGTACAATAAATACCACCTAGTACCAATCTGCAATCCTACCAGAAACAAAACACTAACGCAAACATTCAATAAATTATGTGCAGTACAGATGAAGGAAAATGAGAATTTCCTGGTAGAGCAGAGCAGCATCATGAAAGAAGTGCAAAGTCATAGCTTCAACTTCACTATCAGGCTGCTGAGAAGATTTATGCTCCAAAGGAAGGCTCCACACTTCAGGAGATAGGTATTCATGTAATATACTGCCAATGCAATCAACTAAGTGACTCCTTGCACCCTTCTCCTTGGAAATTTTCCAATGGGATGCAGAAGGCACAGGATGCTTAACCTTGCAAGGATGAATATCCTCAGATCCTGGCCCACATCCCTCTACCTCCTCCCATCTTGACCCATACCCCTGAAACATTCTTGCAAAAGCATCAACTGCTTTATCTGATACACCAAAAATTATCTCATTTAAAAGGCATACAGCAGTGCTAGCCTGCCGCACCAACTGTCCTGAGCCAGTTCTGTTGTACCAAGATTGCCAGCTTTCTCTGCTGTGTTCTCTCATCCGAACCTCAGAAACCAATTTCCGTAAGTAGCCCAGTGGAACATCAGTGACAATTGACAAGGACCCTTCACTTCTAGAATCTAGTCCAAGATAAAAACAGAAGACTCGGGCTAAGTTTAAAGCAAGAAAATAAATAAACACAAAGAAAGATTTTGAAATTGTAGACCCAACCTGCCATTAAAGATAAACCTACAAGTCTAAGAATTCCAGCAAGAGCCTGGTATAGTTTCTGACTGCCAACATAAACAAACCAAGGTGGCATGCGTGGAAGCTGATATTCCTTCTGAACATCATCTACCAAGCATAGTAAATTTTTGTTTTGGCTACTAGGGAACTTTGGAGCTTCAGGGGGAGTAGCATCTGTGATGACCCTGTTATCATTGGTAAAGCAAATGCTAGCTCTCATCTCAGCGATGGACTGAAGGTATCCGGTTGTGGATGGCCTTGCCAAAAGAAGTTTGTCAAGAGAACCAGCAAATACTGAATTCTGACTGAAGCAGAGTGCAAAAACATCCAAGAATCTTGAAGTTGTCACCTGTACATCCATGCAAGAAATAAATAATGATTCACAATACAGACGACTGGAATACAATCCTCTAGTCCTTCATGTAATTAGAGAAAAATATACACCAAAAGTAATATATGGAAGATGGTAAGTTAGGCCAAACTCCCAGTGCGCTTATTTCTTTTTACGAGTGAATTATCTCATTTTCTGAAAGTCGAAGTTGATAATCTACTTACGATCCAACCACTGATTTATTGTTGATTATCCAAACAACCATAAGTTTAAAGTTCATTATCACGCTAGATTAACTCCAATATAAGTACTGTTACTTGAAAAGTAACAAGCTCTATAAGTGAAAGCTAACAATATAGTCTCAGTAATTTTATTTGGATGGAAATGATGCTTATTGCAAATAACACACATCAGAGCACTCTGAAGCAGAAAAGGCATAGATACGAGAAAAAGTTCCAAAAAAACAACAAGAAACTGGTTTGTCAAACATAGATGAGAGATTATTAATAGAATTTCAAGGCCTCCAAAACATCTAATCACTTAACACGTAAATTGGGTCTCTAGGTTCCGCATTCTACATAAGAGGTGGCATAAACTTTCTTTATGCACCTTTCTTAAAGTTGTCTCTCCATATCTCCTTCAGTTAACTGCCATCCACAATACAGGATTATTCGGTAGAGAAGGAGCTGAGCACTATGAATGCATTAGATTGTTGGAAATTAAGATTCAACTCCACTTAAATAAAAGACAAAAAAAAAACATGGCTATGTAAAAAGCTATAGGTTGTAACAGAAGTTGGGAAAATGTGATGGAAGACCTTTGTATGAGATGATGGATAAAAGACAACTATGAAGCATAAAATATAATTATTATTGCTAGGGCATTGCTAAGGAAGTGGAACATACAGGAGACTGAAGAAGGTGATCCGCCACAAGTTGGGGACCAGAGAAATAAATTACTACCAGCAATTTCCGAACCTCTGATAGTGCAAGTAATTCCTCACTTCCCAGCACCACTTTTGGGAGCTTTTCAATTAGCCTGGTCGAAAGCAAATTTTAAAGCCAACATGGTTAATCTTTTCAGATAAGGTGAGCAAATTTCTCTTCAAGGTTTTGTAACATTACAGAAAAACAAAACATAAACCTGCTAAAGATCTCAGCAAAATCATATTGTACATGATGGTTCCTACTTGACGAGAACAGATATCCAAGGAAAACCTGTGCAGCTACAGAAACTTCTTCACAGTCATCGCAAACCAAAACACATAAGCACTCCTGCATAGTAACCAAGAAAAAATATGATTAGTCAAATGTACGAACACATAAGCTATTAAATTCTTCGTGTGTACCATGTCAATGAAGCAAGTGATTGAGATCAACTATATAATCTCAAAAAAAAAAAAAACTAATTCCAGTAAATTAAAAAGTAAACAATATCACTTTACAAGCAACTAAAATTTTAAACTTTCACTAAAGATGAAACATATATATAAATTCTATTACCAACCATTCATTGGGAAGCATCTCAAAGGGTATCCTAGTAGGACTAACAAAATGCCAAATCAATGAACGGAAGTATTTTGGTTGAGATACACACACACACACACACAAATGCACACAAAAAAAAACCATGAAGACACATAATAACCAAGATGCGCCAACTATTTTGGTTTTGACCTTATGTGTCATGTTATGATAGGTTTGGAGAAGATGATAAAGCAAAAAATTAAAAAGTAATTCCATAGCATCCGAGAAACAAGTTCGTTTATGCCAGAAAGGTTGACAATGACCACCAGTATTCTTAGTTTGGAAATTGATGGAGATGGTTTAGAACGAAATGAAAACATCCCTTTTTCTCTTCTTTTTGGCTTAAGCCAACTACAAGCCTGCCTCGATATCTAGTATACTCAATATAACTGCAAGATGACTTCCCAATACTGGCAAAACTTGTGCTCTGGATGATTAGAAAGAATAATGATAATCTACCATAGTGAAAGATATATCATATGTGCTTCGGTAGTGACTTGAACAAGATGAAGAGAAGATGAAATCCTTGGCATAGAAGAGTTCCCATGCAACATTTTTCATAACAAAACTTTCAAAAGGGCAACCCCTTGGTGCAATGATAAAAACTCTGGTTAACAAGCAAGAGAACTTGGATTAGAGTGGGGAGCCACTTTGCAAACATAGTGACACAAGGGGATTATATTCTATATGCATCCCACCGCTTGGAATTCGCAATGTCCTTTTATAATAGCATAGTTTCAATGTGAAACTAGATAATGGCCCTCATTAACCAACCTAACCGAAACATCAACTAAGTGTTCCACAAATTTAAAGCAAACTTCAACAAATTCAACCAACCAAAATTTTGAATATGGTAGAAAATGTCATAAACAGCCTATTAGTGTATTCAACAAATCCAACAAATTGAATTTGTAGAACAATAATCATTCCAACAAAGAATGCATACATGAGTTCTTCCAAATGTATGGACTCGTGTCAAACTCTCGACACATGCATATGTATATGACATATGTGCCTTGCATATGCAATTGGATATACACCTAACGATCCTATTTTGAAAGCCAAGTTTATTGTATACCAAATATTAAATCTATTAAACCTTCTATTATGCATGAAATGCTCTATAGCACTCAGTAAACAACATTTTGCCTAGAAAATAGAATATGTACAATAAACTTAAGACATATATATTTTTTTCTGTATCCTTAGATATGGGAATTAAATAAATCTAATACTTAGACAACACTCCGACCCTTATCCACATAACAAAGCTAACAACATAAATATTAGAAACAGGTAAATAAATACCAGTGAAATAGAATGAAAACTAAGAAAAAGTGTAAATTTTTCAACCATTACTTATCCAATGTTCAAATATATAGGCGATGCTAAACCAAGAGAAGGAGAAGGGGAGAGAAGGAACACACAAGGGCTATACCCCTAATTCTCACACACACTCTATATTACTAATCAAAATTGATGATTACATAAAACCATCTTATGTATAAGCTAACCGTAATATAAAAGGAAATAGTAAAATATTTTAAATAATAACTTAAACAACTCATAAATAATTCTTAATAAATTAAATAACTACTAACGACACTTACTAGACCAAAAGGACTTATTGACTCGCACAAGGCCCTTGGGCTTAACTCGAGGCTTTCAAATTGGATAATGGTTCTCTATCCCGTCATCAGCCAGACCATCATTTCTCCTCCGCTGAGAAGAACTCGACTCAAGCAAGTTAGGAATACAACCAAGGATGCCAGCAGAAGGAGGAATACCACGAACCAACAAAGTTATTCTTTTGCTTGACAGTACGTGAATTAGTAGCACAAATGTATACTTTGGCATGCTATCAATGAAAGAGTAACTGTTGCCATGCCCAGCATGATCGACATTACAATCCCACATCCATATACAACCTAAAAGAATATGGCAAAACTTAAGAGGTAACATATCACACAGTACAGTATCGTCTTTATGGGGCTCAACCTTTAAACCCAATTTCTTCACAGCTTCTTCAAATACAGCATTAGTGCGACTCCCAATGTCAATTACCAACGAACAAATATGATCATTATACTTCACCCTAGTAATAAGAATTTGGCCACAGTGCAGAGCCTCTCTTGGTAGCAAGGAGAGGACGAATAATTTCCATAGGGTAACCATCTTAGAATTCCTATTCAGAAGCGGGATCAACATAATCAAGCAGCTCAACAATCTGATGGTCAAGCTTCGCTTTCACAAACCATTTTATCTCCGCAAGTTTGTCATTCTTCAGTGTGACAAGTTTGAAAGGCATATTAATTTTTGGAGAAAGGCAATCCCTAACATGATGTCCAAAAGCTTAACAATTAAAACACTTGGACATGGTATTACCTCTAAATGTAGTCGGGAAGGGAGTGGCAGTAGCACGGGAAGGGCATTTAGAGAAATTTCTACTAATGGGCTAAACAAAAGTCCTCTCACTCTGTGTAAAGAATTCTGTTGGTGAACGCACTGGAGCCTTTTGTCGACCTCATCTTCTATCTGAAGGGCTACGCGGACTGTATTTGCCATGAAATACAATTTGCTAACTGCTAAGCCACAAGAGATTTTGAGATTCAAGCACTAGCGATACATAGAGATCATGACATCTTCATTCTACGGGAACTCAGATCTAGTAGCCAGACTGTAGAATAATCTGGTACACTCTTCAATTGACTTGCTTCCCTAAGCCAACTGAGTAAATTGCAAATGAGTTTTCTGCTTGAAACTTGGAGGTACAAAATATCGGGTCATTGCAATCTTCATATCGGTCCATGTACGAATAGCTACATAGTACTTTCGTTGATACTTTGTCCGCCAAATTCTAGTTGTACCTTCCAATTTGCTTCGGTAAAAAGTAACTTTCTTTCCTTAGTCATTTGATACCAACAAAAGAAACTCTCTATACTGTTCAACCAATCAAAGAATACCTCTTTGGTCGTGATCCCCATTAAAGTCTGAAACTTCTAATTTGACACCTATGTCTACTTCAGTCAGTCGTAAATCCTCTACCATGAGTTGGTTTACAAAAAGTTGTGGTGGACGAACACTAGAAGTTCCACCAACAATAACCTCTTTCATTCCCTGACCTTCTAAAACAGTGGCAGCCATTTTGTCCAACATGACTCGCATCTATGCTATAACTTCAATTGCCTATTTTTTAGCTCGCTGTATTTCTTGCAATTCTTGATCTGGAGCCACAACTTTGGTATTCAACTCAGCATTGGTAACCACAGTTATGGCTAAGCTATTGGATATAAAGTTAGGAATAGGGAATGGCTAATGGGTTTTTTTTGGGATTGGGCTAGAAGGATTTGTGAGCCTTAGGTCAAAGGGTGGCTTTGTTGGTCCCTTTTGGTATTATTGATGGGTTGTGGTGCTGGGATAGCCCTTCATTTAAGACTTGGGTAATTAGGTTTTAGAGTGGGTTTTTATTAAAATATTTTGGGCTGAGTCCAAATAGGGACTAATGGGGTCTTAAATTCGCGTCAGAACAGGCTTTGTTTTTTAGGGATTGGGCCTAAAGGGTAGTTTAGAATTTGGGTTGGGTTAATGAATTTGGTTTTGGGTACATATTATCAATTGGGTCAAGTCGGGTTTGGGAACAAATTTAACAACCCATATAGACTACTAGTCCAATAACTTGAATAAAGAGTTTAACAACACGGTCCAAAATACTTAAACCCAAGTTATTAATAGTAGTTCACAAGTTTTATTATATACCAGACTTATTTTCTATCTTTCACCAATGTGGGATGGATTATCACAACAAACTTGGGGCTTCCCTTCTTCGCAGCTTGCGTGACAAAAGGGTTCCTGGTGGTGTCACAAAGTGGTGGTAAGGAGGAAGGGAGAGGATTGGGTGGGTTTGAAGGGTTTCGACGCGGAGGGAGGGCGAGGTGAGGGCCGCGAGGGTCAACTCGCAGGAGGGAACAACATTGAGAGACGAGGGAGTTGGCGCGAGGAAGGGAGAGAAGGGGAAGGGTTTCGCAATTTGCCGGGAGGGGTGAACTAGGGTTTCGGCAAGGGGAGGAGCTAGGGTTTCGACGAGACAAGAGGAGGTGTACTAGGGTTTCGGTGATAAGGGAGGATTTTGATAGGGTTTCGACGAAGAGAGAGGGCAAGAGCCGACGAGGGCCGGTCAACAAGGAGGCTCATCATGAGGAATGGTGATGGTGTTCGGTGGTCAACGGCAAGCAATGGTGAAAGCAGTGCTCATTAGTTGTATGGAGTTTAACTGACGTAAATGGTGGATCTGGTTGGTCGTAGTAATTCGGCGATGGCTCGTGACGCAAAGAAGAGGCAGGGGTAAAATCTTAAGTCTAAGCTTTGATACCAATTGATGTCGAACCAAAAGAAAGAGAAAGGAAAGAAGGAACACATAAGGACCACAGCCCTAATTCTCAAACACACTCAACATTATTACCCAAAACTAATAATTACATGAATAAACAACCTTATTTATAAGTTAACCCTAACATAAAAGAAAATTATAAAATATCTTTTAACAATAATTTAAATAACACATAAATAATTCTTAATAAATTAAATAATTACCAACGACACTTATTGGACGAAAAAAACTTATTGACTCGCGTCAGGTCCTTGGCCTTAACTCAAGGCTTCCAAACTGGATAACGGCTCTCCAACTAGTCAACAGCTACGCCATATCAAGTTTTTTTACTTCAAACGCCTAAGAAGCACAAATACAAACATAATACAAATAGGCGAACACAAAAATTCCAAAAAACGAAGGGACATGACTCAACAAATATGTATTGGTGGGTGGGTGGGTGTCCATGTGTACACATTGTAATATGATAACTTTAGTCTCTAATTTTTTAAAATTAAAAAAAATAAAGGGAGAGGGATTCATTAGGTATACCACATTATTTTTGTTTTATCTTTGATCCCAAATTATTTCATTGAACTTGCAATGTGATTCACACAAGTAATGGACATGTGTTTCCCCAAGTGTTCAAAGTGTGTCCAATTCTACATAAAAAGGAAAAAATAATAGGACACATTTGGATGTGTGGTAAACATGTCTTGGGGATGTCTGGTCACGGACAGGGGACCATTTTAGAAGTGTTTACGCTTCTTAGTCAAACACTCTAACACAATAACTACCAACTCAATTGTCTTAAGAATATGGCCTCTGATTCCCAGCTTACCAATAGCATCAGTCTGCTCTCCTTCAGTGTAGAACTGCATTTTGATAACAGCCCTCGAATGGCAGCCAAAAGTCCTTGTCTCACTTTTGCTGCTGGATGAACACAAAGCTAGAAACCATTTGGAAAATTAGAAATTGAGAACAAAGCATATGAAAAGAAGTGAAACACGAACGTAACATAGCTATAGTAAATAAATGGCAAAAAGTCAGTTGTAAGTACCCACGTGTGGAAAAGTTGCTGACAATAGTTTATTCAAGTGAACTGAAGTTTTAATAATCCAGTCTTTTGTACGGATCACAAGCAAAGATCCAATCACATTGCCCGAATTAACACTCTCCTCTTCTTTTAAGCCAGGTTTTGGAGTATCTATTTGTAACGCTTCACTTGGATTTTCTGCTACCATTTCGCTCTGACCTTGAGTTTTAACAGGCATGTGGCGGAGTTCCTCAAGAAATGATACCGCAGAGTCATCCATATTTGCATGAAATCCAGTACTAACATTCACAGACATACCAAGAGCTGATAAATTAGCATCATCTTCAAGAACAATCATAAGGAACTCAGCCAAACCTCTAATTGCTTGGTCAATGGCTTCCACACTTCCAGCGGCCCCACTAATCATTGTTTTTGAGACATGCAACACTTTGGCGAATTGACTAACAACACCTGGTAAAAAGAAAGCTAGGGCATCAGCTGTCCCAACCTGCAAGAGAAAACACAACAAACAACAAACCATTCATCAATTCTACTTCACTTTCCATACAATAAGCAAACTACAAAAATTGGCTCGACAAAGCAATCAAGAGGAACCATTGAGCTCAAATTAAACTATCTGATGTAAATAGAAAGCATGCCCTGTAAAAACCTTTTTGCAGCTTTTTTCAGAACATGAAAACGTGAGCTGCTATACTATGGCAATGAGAAGCGTTTGGTTAAACTTTTCACGTTTTCTGACATTTTTCCTTTTCAACTCAAAAAGCTCAAAATAAGTTCAGAAGGCTAAGTTTTCTGAAGTTGGGTCTATGATGCTTTCTTTAAGCTAGCTTTCATCAAGCAGCAAAAGTTTTATCAAACGAGGGCATAATCTTTGCATTAGGAAAAACTGGTAATGAAGGCACGATTTAATTGATGAGAGAGATACAAGTTGAGTGAAACTCAAGAAATAATTATACTCAAGAAATAATTATCTCACTAGACCATAAGTCTACTGTTACAATTAAACTTAATACCCCTGCCAAGGAATTATGTCATTGAAATTTTTCTCACATTTATTTTGTTCGAGCATGAAATCAAACTTCAGGCTTACACCTTCCATAAAATCTAATTCTTAAACATTTCAGTTTATCTTAATATTTCAAATATGAGTTTTTTAAGGCCCGTCATACTGTGAATCTCTTGATTTTGAAGAAAGAACTCAGTTGAACTAATGTAATAAAATTACCTTAGCAACAAGTATGCGAAGTGTCATAAAGGCTTCTACACGGACATTTGCACTGCCTCGATGTCCTCGTGAAGCCTCAACATCTGCAGCCTTCTCATAAAACACAAGATTGTGCAAGAGAAGATTATGTGCACAATTACAAAGGACCCATGATGAACATTAGGTCGAAAAATATTAAGTATTCCGGAATAAAGCTCCAAGAATTAAATAAATTACCTTGAGGAGAAGCGATAGCCAGTGCCCAACAGCAGCAGAAGCAGTTTGAGAACGGAGAAATCCAAGTAAGCATTCTTCCGTTTCAGATTCATACTTTGGAAGTATATTAATTGAAGATTGCATATCTCTCCTTACTAAAAGTGTAGGCAAGCCATTAATCTGTTTACACGAACAAGAACTATTGGTGCACAAATGTAAACAAAGGATCAGTGCTCTGAAACACCTGAATACTCCCTCACGGAACTCTTCTGAAGCCTCAGATGGAGAAAGCATTGCCCCATATGTCAACTTCTTCAACACTACAATCATCTGTAAACCCATACAGTATCCTTCAGTTTGAAAAATGTCTTCAAGAGACCACATCGTAAGATTACCTATAAACAGGTTACCTATTAAGTTGAACAGCAACGCACAAACAAAGTTTGGAAACTTCACCTGTAGAGGACAGAGTTTGCCTAATACAACTGCAATGTGAACATTTATCCTATTGTTGTCTAAAATGGGACTTAATTAAGAATGACAAGAAGATATTTTTGGTCTTGGATGGGTATCTGCATCAGCAATTGTTACGAAAACATTGGTGATCAGTTTCCATTCGTAACCTTTCTTGGTCTTGTTTTTATTAGCTCCATATGTATCACTCAAGCAATAAGAGATTTAGAAGACAAAATATATGAAATAACTACTTAATTCATGAGTATCATGAAGCTACAACTTCCATATGCTGCAACTTTCAATAATCTCAGAAAGAAAACATTGTGAAAGTGGCAATAAACCTAACACCTATTATAATTCACAGCTCCAAAGAGAAGAGCATGAACTTCATGATGCTTCTAGTCAACTTGCCTAATATACCGACAAACAATGTCAATAGAAGAGTAAAGGCAACTTGAAAGCAAGAAACCACCAAAAAGTGAAGTGACTATTGTCACCTATGTAGTCAACATGGAGTTTCAAAAAGGGGGAAAAAGAGTATGGGATGGGAAAAAATACCAGATCCTAACCACTTAATGATGTAATTATGAAGAAAAAAGAGTAAGCCAAAGCAATCTATAGTAAGGCAAGCAGCTTTAAACAATGAGGAGCTTCAATTCTTTCTAGATATCACCATATGTTCCATTCATAGTCAGATTTGTCTCAAATTTTTTTGTTTATATTTTTTGGATGCCATTAACTTCTATCACGAGCAAGACAATTGAGGTTTCAGAACAGTGACGGACGAGAACTAGTTGGTGCACAAAAAGGCACTAAAGACCAAGATAGGAATGACAATTAAAGCATTGAATGCTGAAGCATATAAAAATGGAACACTTCTAACCCAAACTGCATTCACATCATGGTACCTGATCCACAGATCCTAAATGGCACTTCTTCAGAAGTTCCTCCAAACACTGAAGCACACCTTCGGCTGCAATATCACTGACCTTGTGTGGCACTTTTGGGAGATCAACCATCACAGATTCCCCAACCTTTGGTGGAGATCTGCAATTGACTGCTGCATCCAACAGAAGCAGCAATGGAAACAATGTATAGCTGAAAGAATGGATAACACATCCACACATCAAATAACTAGAAAAATAAGCAGAAAAGGCAAGACTTACAAACTAAGGGGAATGGTGCCAGTTTAGCAATAATAAAAATCATGCAATGGCAGAGTGATGTTATTATTGCAATGCAGGTTCCTATCAGCAGCAGCAGAACCATGAGTAAGCTCTTATTCATTCCATGGGTTAATTTAAGTCCCACCCACAACAAACAGGTTATTTGTTATCCTTATTCTCATAGTTGTTATCGTGAATCAAATAGTGAATCGAAATATTGATTTTGCGAATCGTGAATGAAATTGAATCGAGAAGCGTAAATTTCAGCATAAAGTAAAAATATGATGTTAAACATCTCATATGTTTAAAATATAATAAATAAAACTAATATTGATACAAATTTTACAATGAGAACAAGATTACATAATCTAATTAAGAAGATATTTACCTTTATCACAAGAGATTTTGCCTCAAATCTAAGTTACTATAAGATTTTTTAAAAATCACAATGTATTCTCTTTTAAAATTCATAAAATTGACTAAAAGATCTCAAAGAGAGTTGAATATTAGAAGAGAGAGAGAGAGAGAGAACATTTTAGATTAAACATAATACATTTTCAAACAAGTCTTGTGTGCTTATTGCTAATAAAACAAAATTAGAAAAATTGTGTAATCGTTAAATCTAACTAATCAAACTCATATCATATTAAACTGTAATTGTTTCACCAAAATAACAATAGAAAGTTATTGAAAGTGTCATTGCCATTTTTTTAAAAATGTATTTTGACAATTTTTACATAAATCGGATTTGTCTTATCCTTATTATATTCTCTAATCACTAAATGAGCAACAAATTATCCATGATTATATCTTATTTTTATGATAAACACACTAAATTGTATTATAGTATTTTCAAAATAAAACAAAAGTGATAAATAAGAGTTCAAGATTTGTTGGCTATGACAATTTTAATAGTTACATGAATCGCAAATAGTCAATCAACTCATGAAACGTAAGATTCATCACGATTCTATCTCAAGAGTAATTATTCAGTACTCCTGGAGCGCCATGTAGCAGAAGCGTAAGATTCTGATAACTATGAATTGAAATGGTGAAAGGCCCAAGGGCCAACCATCACACATTATTGACTCTAATTATGTCATTAAATTACTCTCAAGTCCAATAATTTCGTATTAAACACCTGAATATATCTTGTCAAAATTTTGCCTTTTCACTTAGTGCCCCGTTTAAGACTCCTGTCAAATAATTATCAAATGATTTCAAACAAAGTTTCTATTGTCTTGAGATTTCTTTGTGATGGCTAAATTAATGTATGTCTTGATATTCTCTTTCTTATTCTCAGTGTCCTTCGCCACCATAGAGAGGATAATGAGATTCAAGTTTCCAACAAAAACCAAGCCAAGGCCTTAACTTTCAAGCATATAAGGAAGAAAAATCACAGAATTAAGAAAAATAAAATACAACATAATATATAAATTTATATAGACAAAACACATGTAATTATATTTAATGTGAATAATCGTGTGAAAGAACTAGATAGGGGAGAAAGAATGTACTTGAAAATTGGCTAGAGAGTATGGGGCGGAGAACGGGAAAAGAAGTGGAAACGAGAAAGAAAGGAGATTAGAAAGCTTGGAAATAAGAGGTCTTTTCCATGAAGACTAGTGCACTTATAGAAGTAGTTATAGATGCAGACCACGTCTTCAAAAGATCGTCTTCTATCTCATATTACTAGATATGAGAAGATGTCCTACATCAAACTTCTTCTTCATCTATTTCCGTAAGTCGGGTGTTGGTTCTGTAAAATCAAAGTCGGTATCTAGTTTCAAGGATAAACATAGATTAGACAGCTCATCTTTTGTGCTCTCACTTGGGTCTTCTCTTTCTCTTTCTTCTAGTTAGCTGTCGCAAACGATAGTTGTACAGAATCTTTTTCTCATCTTTATCGTCTAATCTATAATGACAGAGTCATCTCGATTGGCTTCTCCCTTCTCTTTTGTGTCCCTCTCTTCCCTTCATTTAGGAACAGCTCTTATGGATGGGTGTAAGTTCTTTGATTTGAATGTGGTAAGCATGTGCAATGACTACTATTATTTTATTCTATTGCCTATTTCCTACTGTTAAGAAAGGGTGAGGACATGTAATACTATCTAAGATATCTTTCCTTTGTTCTTGTGGATTGTAAATAGAGGACAAACTTAGTATAAGAAAGAATCTATCTTAGGCTTAGTGCTCTCCTTTCCTTCCTTACTAGACTCAGAGGTTGTTCCAAGGTTTTAAATCCTCCATCCCATCATTATCCTTCACCTTCATATCAATCCTCCCAATAGCCATTCCATTTTGCCATGTGTCTATCAGCAGAAATGATATTTCATTTTGAGGAGGAATTAAGGCAAAAGAGTGCGTCAAGTCCCTCCCGTACCCTCTTGAGACTTACAAACTAAAGGAGACTTGTGCAATTTGGTAGCAATAATAAAATTCATAATGGACCACTTTGAGGAAGAATTAAGGCAAATAACGGGTCAAGTCCCTCCCGTACCCTCTTTAGACTTACAAACTAAAGGAGACTTGTGCCAATTTGGTAGCAATATAAGAAGCATGCAATGGCATACTGATGTTATTATTTCAATGCAGGTTCATGTCAGCAGCAGTAGAACCATGCGTAAGCTCTTACTCATTCCATGTGTTAATTTAAGTCCCACCCACAACAAACAGGTTAGTCGTTATCCTTATTCTCCATATGAATTGAAAGGGTGGAGCGTCCAAGGGCCACCCATCACACATTACTGACTCTAATCCTATCAGTAAATTAATCCCAAGTCCAGTAATTACTTAACTAACTACTGAATATACCGTGCTTTTCAAAATTTTACTTTTTTCAGCAAATGCCCCGTTTTGACTCTCCTGCAAGATAATTATCAAATAATTTCAGGCAAAGTTTCTATTTCGTCTTGAGATTTCTTTGTGATGGCTAAATTAAAGTGGGTCTGAGTTTTCACATTGTTTGGAAAGGAAGGAAACACTGTTTTGATGTTGTCTTTCTTATCCTCAGTGTCCATCGCCACCAAAGAGAGGATAACGAGATTCCAAGTTTCCAACAAAAACCAACCAAAGCCTTAACTTTCAAGCGCTATAAGGAAGAAAAACCACAGAATTAAGAAAAATAAAATAAAATAAAGCATAATATAGACATTTATATAGACAAAACACATGTAATTGTATCTGAGGTGAATAACCATGTGGGAAAAAAACTAGATAGAAAAAGAACGTACTCGAAAAACGGCTGAAGAGAATTGGGCCGAGACCGGGAAAGGAAGTCGTGGAGTTGAGAAAGAAAAGAGGGGTTTTTCTTAGGGTTTTGGAGGAGGTCTAGTAGGTCTAAACTAAAAGCCTTTAGAACTGAAAATGTGCCACTCTTAGCTTCTTCGTCTACATCAGTGTTGATTGGCTTCAAATTGCCCTTGTCTTTTCCAATTTCTTCCATTGCGAAGAATCGGATTTGCGCCCGCTCGCGCACGCGCTCACAGACAGACAGACAAAGAGACAGAGACAGAGACACAGAGTATCAAAAGATGGGAGTGGGAAGAACCGCGAAAGAATACCCTGGAATTGTCCAGGACACATTATTGACTACAGGAACAAAAAAAAAGCTCCAAATTAAGAAGAAACATATTCCCACCTATTGGCCGATCAAACACAGACCATGAGACAAGAACTAAAATTATGAGTTATAACGGTTCAAATTAAATAAAAAAAATATTATTTTTACTAATATCCAATGAGCGATCAAACACACTATATGCCCCAAATTAGAAGAAAAATATTACTTTTACTAATATTCAATAAGCAATTAAACACAGACAAAAAATAAAACTTTAACTTATAAAACTTCAACACTCAATCAAACTTATTAACTTCAACATTAAACCTATTAACTTCAACCCTAAGTCAAATTTATACCAAATTTTTAAAAAATTATTTTTTCATTAAATTAAGGGGAAAAGGGGGGATATTTTCACTAAATTTGATAAAAGAAGTTTTTGGAATAAGTTAAATTTTTGAAAGATATTTAACAAAATGTTCAATAGATAAAGGGTTGGAGAATTCAATTTTTTTAATCAAAAATAGTTAAAATAATTTTGACGATAAGTTGGATATTGTTTTAGAAAATTTGATGAAAGAATTATTTATGCCCATTGAAGTGTGTAAATATCAAATGAAGTTTTCAACCAAAAATTTTACTCAACTTCGATAAAAGAAAAGGGGAAGGGTTAGAGATGGCCTGGGGCATCTCCACCGTTCACCAAATGTTTCACTAAAGTTAACTTTGATGAATAAAAGACTAAAAATAAGTTCCAACCATTTTACCAAATTGATAGCTAATTTTTCATGAATTCAAGAGAGTTTTTTTCACAAAATTTGGTGAAAGAATATTTTGGGAATAAGTATAGGATTTTAAAAAAAATAATTGATGAAATGTGTAAAAGATGAATGATTAGAGCATTCAATTCTTTCATAAAAAATAGTTAAAATAAATTTTGAGAATAAGTTGAAAAAAAAATTTAAGAAAATTTTTGAAAGATTTGCTTCTCTCTATTAGAGTGTATAATATCAAATAAGACTTAACCAAAATAATTACTCAAATCTAAAAAAAGAAATGGTAAAAGGTTGGAGATGCTTCTAAGGAGATCATTTTATGAAGTGTTTGGAGTCCAGACGCTATATTCGGAGCATTAGAATTAAAATGTTGGATTTGGTGCCTCGAATTTTGATTTTTATGGTCGATAGGACGTCTTGACAAAATAGAAGTGGCAAAAAAGAAGAAAAAATTGCCCCAGGATCTTCCGTAGACTGCAGAAAAATCAAGAGATATCTTTAATTGATTAGGCGATTTAAAGACCGTTCGAGCAGTTTGGGCAGCGCAAGATTTTTTTTGCACAGCTAGGGCTGCGGGATTTGTGATTCGTATGTAAGAGTGTTATGTTTTAAAACCCTAGTATAATCTTATAACGACTTGAGAATGCCTAATACTCGAGAGAGATTCAGTTTAGAGGCTAAATAGAGGAAAATGGAGACGGTGAGAGCCTCGATTTGAAGCCACGGATGCTATATGTGAGAGAATGAATCTCGTAATCCTTGTTTCTGCGTATAATGGTTTGATTTCTCCTCTCTCGTGGAAATAGACAGTCAGCCGAACTACGTATATTGTCTCATTTTTTTTATTTGTTCTTGTTCTTTATCTTACTTTGTATGAATTGAAACTGTAGTTCTTTTTGCGCTGTGTGAGGATATTTGAGTGCTTAAAATCCCAACATATGTCTATTTTAACATGGCCTTCAAAATAATATTTTGTAATATTATTATACTCCTAAGTAAATTTACTTCCAAAGACAAAATATTTAAAAATTAAAAATTAAAATTCTTTAAACACTTATACCTTCTCTTCTCTCTCTCGTATCTCATCGACCATCATCGCCCATCACCACATTCACCCCTTAATTTCTTCCACTTTCTCATCCCTCACCACTAATTATCGTCATTTATTTTGATTTAAGAACAATCGATCTTATTTAATATAGTTGTAATGGCATTATTCAAATTTACTTATGTTGGAATTTAACGAGCTCAAATCCCCTATGCGGAAACAAGAACGTAAACTTCAATCCACACAAAGCAAGTAAAGAACAAGAATAAGAACACGAATATACGTGGTTCGAATAACTGTCTACCTTCGCAGGATAAGAAAAAAGAATCTACTATTATCAATAAGGATTACAATCATTCTTTTTCACACTCATACTGTATTTGCGGCCTCAAACTTGAGCCTCTTGCCGTCTCTCTAGCCTCTCTACTGAGTCCTCTCAAGTGTATAGACGACCTTAGGGTTTCTATAAAATATAAAACCCTTATATATGCAGCCCCTAGGTCAAAACTTAATCCTAGCCACCGCGTAGAAAATTGCTGTTGCGCCTAGACCGATCGATCCGTCTTTAGATTGATCGATCTGTCTTTAATAGGTCTCGATTTCTCTGCCTTTTTGTAGAGATCATGCGCCTATGTCGACCCACTTTTCAGTCCTCTAATACCGTTCAAACGTCCTACCGAGCATGGATACCAAAATTCAAGACATCAAACCAACAATCTCCACCTTAGCTTGAATTTTTGAACCATCACCATCTTAAAGATCTTTCGGTTGCCTCATCCTACACCACATTCACAAGTATGGATGCTCCACCATCTTTATTCATCAATCTGAATGAACTTGGACCAAATTCAAGTCACACTTGAACTTGACCCTATTGCAATCAACCAGCCTCTCGTTCTTGGACAATCTTCTCAACTCTCAAGTCCCAGCCTTCTATGGTGACTCCACATTCTCTGATACTACTACTTGCTTCTGATCTTTGCTTGATCTGCCCGTAGCTTTCCTGTGACCTGAAGGTTCTCCACTTCTCTATTTCTGCTGATGTTGATTTGAACCATTTTCACCCCATTTTTTGGGTGAACTTTTCTTGCAGAACTCCACCTCGACTACTACACTCTTCTTTTGATTTTTTGACATACTCTGCTTGTCAGCCTGAATAAGCCCTAAATATCTGTGTCTCGTGCCATCTCTACTGGATTATACCTGTGTGGTAGTGATAACTCCACCTACCACCGTGTCCTCTACCAATCTGTAGAGACCATCTATTTTCTGTCATTTCATAATTATCATAACCCCTCTGCTAATTTTCATTACTCCACCATTTGCTGTGAACCCATAACCTAGAGAATCTAATATTTTCAAAGGAACTAAATTTTTCTTTAATCCCAAAATATGTCTGACATTCGCCAAAGTTCTCACAATCCCGTCGAACATCCTAATTGTGACTGTACCTATTCCAATTGACTAACACACTTAGTCATTCCCCATTAAAACAGTACCCCAGTTGTAAGACTTATACGAGTCAAACCATTCTCTAACTGAACACATATGGTAGGAACATCTTGAATCTAATATCTATGACATTGACAAAAAATCAAAATCTGAAGAAACTGAAAGTGCATCTCTTCTACCTCACTGTCTGTTGATTCTTCGGCAAAACTAATGAATTCTGCAGACGCTTTTTTACTCTTCTTTTCTTCCAAATGTTTCTTCAATTCTTGGCACTGACTCTTAAAGTGACTAATTTTGTGGCAATAAAAGTATTTCACGTTCTTCATTGCACGTGACTTGGACCAAAATCTCTCTTTATTGGAACTCTCGTCACTGGATCTACTCTTTCCTCTACTTGACTTAGACTTAGCCAACAACGGTCTATTTGCATCTGATTCACCATCCATCTTCATCTTCTCATGTAATAAAAGAGCACCAGTAACCTTTTTAAGTTATAGAGTGTCCTTCTCGTACATCAGAGTCGTCACCAGATGTTCATAGAATATTAAAAACGATGCCAATTAGAGTATTGCCTTATCCTTATCATCAACCTTTACTCCAAATCTGGATAATTGTGCGATGAGCATATTAAACACGTTGAGATATTCTGAAAAGTTTGTATCTTCCCTCATCTGTAGTCCATACAGCTACTTCTTTACGTACAACTTATTGGCTAAATTTTTCTTCATGTAGAGACCGTCCAACTTTTGCCAGATCTCGTGCGCTGTCTCCACATCAAACACTTGTGAATAACCTCGTCTGTTAGATTTAACCAAACTGAACTCGTGGTCTCGGAATCAATTTCCTCCCAGTCGTCATCGATCATCTTCTTTGGCTTCCTTGCCTTGCCGAGTAACACCTTGGAGACCCCTTGTTGGATTAGCAGATCCTTCATCCGTCTTTGCCACGAGGAGAAGTTATTCTTATTGGTAAACTTTTCAACTTCGTATCTGATGTTCACCATATTTATTGCAATCGAGTGATCAAACCAATAATCAATACTCTAATACTACTTGTTAGGATTTAATGGGCTCAAATTCCCTACGCAGCGAAAATAGAAGCGTAGGTTTCAATCCACACAAAGTAAGTAAAGAACAAGAAAAAAAATACGAATATACGTGGTTCGACTAACTGTTTATCTCCACGGGATAAGAAGAAAGAATACACTATTATCAATAAGGATTACAATCACTCTCTCTTACACTCACACTGTATATGTGGCCTCAAACTTAAGCCCCTTGCCGTCTTTCTAAACTTTCTCTAGCCTCTCTACTAAGCCATCTCGAGTGTATAGTCGGCCTTAGGATTTTTATGAAACATAAAATCCTTATATATGCAGCCCCTAGGTCAAACTTAACCCTAGCCACTACGTAGAAAATTGCTACTGCGCCTAGACCAATCGATCCGTCTTTAGACCGATCGATTCGTCTTTAACAGATCTCTATTTCTTTGCCTTCTGCAAAGATCCTGCACCTATGTCGATCCACTTTTCAGTCTTCCAATGCTGTCCGGATGTCCTACCAAGTATAGATACCAAAATTCGAAATATCAAACCAACAACTTACTCATTGAACATTCCAAACATGTTTTGGATAAACTTTAACAATGAAAAAAAGATGTATAATTTCAATGTAAATAGTGATTTTAAAACCTTTTTATTGCATGCATTTATTCGGTAAAACAAATTTGAAATATGTGCATTTAAAAAAACACGTTTATTTAGACAAATTAGGCCAAACTGCACCAAAATTGAACAAATTAGTTATGCTTGGTCTTTGTTTGTCCAACTTTGAAGCGGTCGATCAGTTGGATATTTCAAATTTATTCAGCACTAGTTGTCTGGATATTGGTTGAGCACATAGAGAGAGAGAGAGAGAGAAAGAGAGAGGCTTGGAAGGGTTGAGGAGAGGCAAAGAAGGTTCATAAAGGTGCAAAGGAAGTCGAGAAAGATTGCGTGGTGGCAGCCAATGACGACTAGAAGTAAAAAAGAAGGTAATGAGAGGTGAGGCTATGGAGGAAAAATTGAGGCTAAAAATGAGGTTAATCATCGCGACCCCTACCACCCCCCGACACCGTTATTGCCACTACTATCATTACCGCAATTGCCATGGTCATTGTCAATATCCAACAATTTTCATCATTATTACCACTACTATTATCCTCCCTCCCCACTCTCACTCCCGTACCAATACTACCACAACTATTAGTGCTATTATTTTTAAAGTTGTAATTAAATATTAGAAATTATTTTTTTGTAAATAAAAAGATTGAGAAATATGTCACATAAAATATCTTTTCAGAAAACAAGGTTTTTCATTAAAACAAAACAGAGTGTTAGTAAATATAAATTAATACTATCTTATTTAAAATATTTTTGCTGCATCATTTAAGTAATAGCATCGTATATATCCAATGCCAAATACTCAATCACCCTTCCTCTACAGCTAGGTTAATATCACTTTTAAACCCTAAATTATCATCAATTTGTTTGTGTTCTCGTAAATAATCAATTTTGTCAATTACGTCCCTTAACTATTTGATTTCAACCAATGTATTCTAATTTAAAGCGATCACCCAAATATATGATTAAATTTGACTATCCATGACAAAATCTAACCTCAATCAAGAAAAAACCACTTCAAGTTTCTTGAAATGATGAATAAAATTACAAATCCAATATTTAATTGCGAAAGGGACACTTAAGCGTTGAAGGGCGACTTGCATTTGGGCATGATTTTTTTGCATGCTAACATTTTGATCATGATCAATGGAAGGATGGTTTGGGGCATGTACATAATTCATGTAAGGTTTGAGAGAAAAATACTCTTTATCCTTTCTAAAATTTATTAGGTCGACCTCCGCCTTTTGTCAACTATCATTTCCCGCCTCTTGTTGCTGCCAACCCTCCCCACACAATTTTGTATCCCGTTGCCCCACCCTTTCCTCCCTCCTCCTTGTCACTCCCTCCACTCCTCCCGCACATGTTGTCAACCCACCTCCTCTCCTCCTTTCTCTCGCAATGCAGCCTCTCTCTCATTTCTCCCTCTATTGTGCGATTTTTCTCTCTATCTCTCTCACGTGATTTTTCTCTTCCTCTCCATTTTTCCACTTTCTTTTGTTACCCTCTAATTTTTAGGTCTATGCTAAGAGAAATGAAAATGAGAGAGAGGTCGCAAAAGAGGGAGAAAGAGAGGTCATACAAAAGAGGGAGAGAGGGAGGTTGCACGATAGATCATGGAGAAAAGAGAGGAATGTTGTGCCGTAAGAAGGAGAAGAATAGGAGATGGGATGATAGCGGTTGTGCGGGAGGTGGGATGGAAAGGGCAGGGGTTGTGTGGGGTCCTAAGGAGGGCTGGCAGTGGTGAAAGAGGGCGGGGAATGGTCACCGGTGGCAAGCAAGGGTTGTCGGGACAAATTATTAAGTACTTTCGGAATACAATGTAAATAATGTTATGCAGTACTTTTGATAAATAAAAAGAATATTTACATAATGTGAATTACTATTTGTTTTTTTATTATTACCGTATTAAGTGAAAATACCATATGAACTTGTTATATGGTACTCCAAAAATACCCAATAATTATTCAGTTGTCGGATACAAGGAAGAAGGAGATGAAGGGTTTGAAAATAGAATGCTATTATGATAATTAATTATGATAATTTCACAATCTTAAAAAATACATAAATACCGGTGTACTTAGGTAACTTGCGGGTGTCAATAGAATCACCCCCACAACTTATGATGGAAGATCAGCGCCCGCATTGCATGAGCACGCCACACTGCTCTTGCTTGTTTACAATTGTCCCCGTTTTGGCTAACTTTGGCTTAGTTTTGTCTTTATGACTTCATTTTTTGAATCGTCTCGATAAGATAAATAAAAAAAGTATTAAAAAAATTAAAATATAAAAAAATTTACTAAAGATAAAAATAAGCAACATAAATTTAGCCTATTTGCTTATTTTTATCTTTTCGAATTTTTTTCGTTATATTTTAATAAAAAATAATTATTTTTTCGGTTTGTCTTGATGAAAAGAGTTAAAAATTATTATAATTTGACTAAATAACAAAAGATTTCATTAAAGAAAAAAAATTGCATAAATAAGTAAATAACCAATTGTGCGTGTTGAAAAACGTTGACGCAATCCAAGCCAATTTACTTGGCATGTTTTTAGTAATCCCGAACAATGATGAGGGGAGCCGAACTCCTACTTTACCGAACTCGCAAAACTTGATTGAGCTAATCCTCCACTCCAATAAGACGAGAACACATCAGAATTGACTAGAAAGCACTCCAATATTCAAGTTAATTTCTCTTTTAGAGCAATTCTAAGCGTGAACTAGAATGAAAATTGCGTACCATAGTGATTAGTGTGCTTGTCTTTTTATAGGGGTTAAACCTGAGTGTTTGAGCCCTTTTGGGACTATGTTATTGATCTTTTATCTTATGTTTATCAAGGATTTTGTCTTATCTATAAGCAATTCTGGTTATTTGAATCCGTTTTCTCTGTCTTTCTCGAACTGATTGTTGTGGGGATGAGGTCTCTTGAGCGATTATCTCGCCCAAGAATTCCATCTGACTTATCCCCTTAGCGGGGATAGTCCACTATGGGCTATTCTTCTAGGATAGTCGAATTCAACTTATTATAGGTTGGACCATGGATATATCTCTTTTCATCTCGGTCTTTTTAGGTGGGCCGAACTTAATCGTGGATTGCCATACTGGATGGCCCAAATAATTATTTATCCGAACTGAGCCCTAAGCTCGATCTTCAATTCACGTTCACCAATTATTCCAAATGGAGCCATTTATGTTAACTCTTCATGATCGAGGCTTCTAATCTTTCGTTCGTTTTCCCTCTTTCCTTGCCGTGTGAAATGTGCACCCTAAAGTAAGATTAAAGAACACTTTAATTTACATAGTTTGTAAATTTAAAATATAGATAAATTAGCAAGTCGTCATACTGAAAAATGTAAAAGTATTGGATTCAACTCATGGGAATATATTTGGAGTCATTCTCACAAAATAACTCGAATTTTTATGAGTTTGAACTTTGTTCGATCTATTTATACATCAGATCGAGTGCATATGAACACAACTTTATATCGGAGTTTTTGTTTGTCCAAAAAAAAAAAAAAAGAATTACACGACTCGTTTGGCTCGAATTAAAATTGGGTTTTGCATCTCAACAATCTCAATACTGTGGGTTTTTATTGGGTTTGCACTTTCCGGTGCTCTTAAAGGGGGATACAGAGCCTAAACCATTCTCCTGCACCTTCTAGTGCTTCTTCCATTTATTCCTCTCTTTTATTTGAAAATGTGTAAGTGACAAATATAAAAAACAACTAATTACAAAGTATTGAAATCTTATCAGTATAATCTGCATTATTTTATTTTCTTATACAAAATTTATTTTTACAATATAACTTTACTAATATGTAATTGATTTTGTATTTTAAATATGTTCAACTTTGATTTTGTATGAATAAATTTCAAGAGGCAATAGGTGAAATGATACTATTATATATAGTGCGCGCGCACCTACATAAATATTTGAAATTGAGGGTGGTTAGCCCATAGACAAGAGCCTACGTGTGAACGAAGGCCCATTTATTAGAATAGATATATATGAATAGATATTATATTATATAAAATAAAATAAAGTTTAAAAAATAACAAAATTCACAATTGTTTTAGTTTTCAAATCACAATAGATAGGTATTACATCATTTTTATTTGATATATATATATATATATTAGACTTTAATTTTTATTAGGAGTGTAAAAAATTCCTGAGGCTCACAGGTCAGCCTTGGCCTGTCACTGTAGTAGCTTAGTTTGGATTCGGTCCAGACTCAAGTCCGTCCAAGCCCGAAAAACAACGAGTTGAGCTTGGACCCTCCCTGGTGAAGTATATGGGTTGGACAAAGCTCAATCTGTATAGATATAGATCCGACCCGAATTTTACCATTAAAGCCCAAAAAATAACTCGGCCCAAAGTCTAGCCCAAGGTTCAACCGCTCCCCTCTCCCTTATTTAACAACAATGTTCACAACTGTCTTTATTGTGGAGCACCCGCCTGTAGATTTTAGTCAACATCGATGCTATTGCAAGAAGTTATAACTAAATGATAGAAAAAACTATAAACAACATTATTGTTTTTTCATATTTTATTATATGAAAGAAAAAATAAATATATAAAAACTAAATAATAATACAAAAATAATGATTATTATAAATTTATATTTATAAACGAAAATAAATATAATAAAGACCATTATTTATTAAATTGTAAATATCATATTATTTTAAATTATAAGTGAGTTTATAAATTAAACTTATAATAAACTATTGTTTATTAAATTATATATACTATTTGATTTTAAATTATTATACATAAGTAATTAAAAATAATAATTATTATAAGTTAATTTATAAACTAAAATAAATAAGAAACACATAGATAACATATAAAAGTAATTTTTAAAAATAATAACAAATATTTTTTTATAAAAAATTAAAAATGTCCGGTCATAACTCGAAACCTAAGCCTGTGCCCGAAAAGAGTTCAATTTGAGCCTAAAAGTTGACAAGAGCCCTTCTGGCTTGGGTCGGCCCAAGCTGGGCAAGTACATGGCAGCTCGAGCCAATAAGGAGGGGTGAAGGAATTTAATTTAGAAAGAACAAATTATTCTTATAAGTTATTAAGAAAGAAAATATTAAATTTTTAAAAATTTTTAGAGGGGGAACGTATATAATCTTTATATATTTTGGATTAACATTATTATAATTGTAAATTTTTTCAAAATTAAGGAGTGGTGAACGCCTCTATTTGTCTCCTGGGTCCATCTATGCAGGCCAGCTAGGCCACGCGAGGTTGAATCTACGTCTTCAATCTTTATACATTTGAAAACAAAAGATATCATCTATTGATTGTTATTATTTTGATTATGAAGGTTATGATTACTGTAATTTGAGTTAAGTAAAAGAATTGTTATTAATTATCACTTATGAATATATGATTCCATTGTAGATTGTATTTGTTTTGTTTATAAATATGTCAATTAAAAAATTTAGATACGACTATATAAAATGTAAAAAAATTGAGAGAAAGAGAGTAGAGAAATTAATTTATTCTTAAACCGTGATCTTGATAAATATGTCAATAACAATTTTACCTTAAAAATTAAAAAAAATAAATTTTAAATAAAATGTATTACTATATAAAATTGGATCCCACTAAATTTTGATTGATCCGAGATCCATTTGGATGGACCAGGTACATATCCATCCACCAACTTCACTTGTGTACTTGTCACTTCATATTGTTTTCAACATTCTACTTAAGGTGGGGACAAATGAATACTATTCCACAATTTGTTTTTTTGGGTAGTAAGTGGAGAATAGCACCTACCCACTAACAACTTTTGAATACAGTCAAACACATGGATAATGCAAAGAAGAAGAAGAAGAAGAAGAAAAAAAACTGTATGGCTTGTCTACATTGAAAATTTCATACAAATTGGGAAAAACAAACACGTTTTCATTCAAGTGCTTTTTTTTTTTTGGTTGCTTTGGATACATGGGAAATATACCAACTAAATGAGTATACAAAACTATATATAATCTGAACATGCCTTGTAGCCCAAGTGGCCGGGCCTTGGTAAGCCGATTTTGGTTTACTAAGTCACAAATTGGACTTCGACTTCCCCTCCCCAAGCTACTGACCTCATTTGAACCACCCCCCCCAAAAAAACTGTATATAAATTAAAAGGTAGTGATTTTCAAGTCGAAATCCAAACTGACTGATGTGTTCTGTTTGGATTGATCAAAACACCTCAGTCGATTTCGGTTAAGATTTTGACTTTTTACTGTTTTTCTAAGCTATATTATCATTGAAAACAATGGTGTATAATATACCGAACCCCACAGTTGATTTAGGTAAAGATCTCAACTTTCTTACTGCTTTTCTAAGCTATATTTTTAATAATGACATGCTTAGTGAGAGCCAACCATTTGAAATTTGAATTGACAAGGAAGCTAGATCCCAAAACTCTGATCAAGTGAAGAGGGCCACATTTGAAAGCAGCACTTGGCATGTTCAATTCCTGGCCTCAACACCCATCTAGCTTAAAACCTCACTGTCCAGCTGCATCTTTTGCACCTCCATCACTAGTTGCCTCCAATCCAAGCTCATTTTCCAAGTATCTCAACCATTTCCTATATTCAATTTCCATTTCATCACATCCTTCTCCAAAGTTTGAGCTCTGGGAAGCCTGGAACTGATCATGTGGTTGGGACTGATCATTGGACTCCAAAGGATCCAAGCTATCCAACATGTCCCAGAAATCAATATCAACCTCCAATGGAATTTCAATCACCTGATCATCTAAATTACCACTCTGGTTATTCACTTCACAGGGTTCTACAAAATTAAATAAGGAATCTGCTCCTTCTTTTGGCATCGAAACATTATAATTATCAACTCGAGTACTGGTTGATAAGTTAGAGTAATTCGACGCATACGAAGTAATGGAGGAAGAACTTGACGCTTCTTTTGGCTCATCGGTAGCTGTGATATCTTTTTCCTTAAGTACTCCCTCACTTATATCTTCATTGACATAGGATGATATGAATGAACTAGTTGAACAAGATGGGGAAGGGGAAGAGATTGATCTTGACAACTCCTTGGCTTCCTCTTTATTATTATAATTGTCATCTTTCTTAGCAACCCCTTTCTTCAAATGTGTATTCCACACATTCTTAATCTCATTGTCAGTTCTTCCAGGTAAATATGATGCAATTTTCGACCACCTGCGATTCATTAATTCATTAAAACAAATTAGTAAGTTTTTGGTAAAGCCAATTATAAGAAAACCCAGGGCAAAAAATGCCTAATTAAACGTACTTGTTTCCCAAAGACTGGTGTAGATTAATTATGGTTTCCTCTTCCTGTTTGGTGAAATTCCCTCTCTTTACGTCAGGTCTTAGGTAATTAATCCACCTCAAACGACAACTCTTTCCACATCGCGACAATCCTATAAAACAACCCAAAGAAAAAAAAATTAAGAAAAGAAAATAAGAAATTAAGCAAATTGAGTCAACTTGAGGTGTACATATCAACTAACAGCTAGCAAGCAAAGGCTGCAAAGCAATAAAGGCCGTCACCGTTAGGCTTGTTTCTTTAGTTTGACTAAATTAGTTCCACCAAATCTAATTTTTCAACCATTTTTAAAGATGTAAATCTGCCGTCTTATTGATAAAAATCATTCTTCATGGCAGCCTTACTCGATCCACAGTCCACACGTGTTAATTTACAACTGATTTGATGGGGATAGCATAGAAGTTTTTTCACGTTGGATTATTCTAGGATCAAAATCTTCCCCATTTAAAAAAAAAAACAATAGGGGTCTCTCCATTAGAACCTTAGTGTTTACGGTGGGCCCATCTTGATGATCACTAAAAATATTATTTATGCAAAAAACTAATTAAGTTGATCAGAGATTGACAACTAAATAGTTGGATTATATTAATTCTAAAAAAAAAAATGTTTTTTTTATAAAGGAAATTACATGTCGTTCATTTTCTAAAGATAAATATATTCTAACTATGTAGTTGTCGATATCCGACCAACTTATTTTTTCGTGCGTATAATATTTTCTATAAGCTCTATAATATAAACAAATCAAATCATCGTAGTAGACCACCATAGACATAAAAAGATAGAAATGGAGAGGAGCTGGATCCGTTTTCTAAACATTTCTGTTCATTTCAATATTCTATCAGGTTTTCAAGATTTAAGTGCATGCATCCTTTGAAAAACTTGTGCTGTTTAGGCAATTCCTATCAGTTATTTCCATTTCATTCTTTATATTCTTCGGCTTTCAATTGCATAATGCCATGAATGTTATAGTATCAAACAAACAAGAAGACTACAAAAAGTCGGTTCACCATATATACAAATACACTTGACACAAACATAAATGAAAATTTATTAATTACTTTTGTGACTACCACTTGACATATGTTCTTAACAAAGGAGAAATCTAATATGCAGTAAGTGGATCATTTTTTGCTTTCTGCCCTGCCAACTGAAGTAGGTTAACATTGTTTTACGTAAAATATTTTTTTGGTATGTTACTTGGTAGGAGCACTGCGTAAGCAACAATAAATACTACTTTGAAACTAGTGAATAATTTTATTTCACAAACTAATGGTAGAACCCACACCAATAGTGAGGCTCAATAGAACTTGTGAGTGTATTGGTTGCAGTTGGTTGTAAAAATGTTAAGTGTCCCTAGTATTTAATTAGCTAGCTACAAAACCTATGCCAATAGTGTCATATAATTCTGCTTATGCATACAGGAATGACAAGGAAAATACAAGGATTACTTTGTAAACATAAGGTAAACTCGGCACAAAAGACCCCATTAGACTAACCGAATTAACAATGAGTAAATATATAATTCTACGGAATAAATAATTCAACGGGGTTATTAGTGAGAGATAAAAAAATATAATTTCGTGAGATATGTATTCAATTCCATCAATAAAGCATATACAAGTGTTATCCTTACAGTGACAGGAAGTTATAATTATTCCTTTCTAATGTTTGTAAATATGTATATTTCCTATTAGTCTAGACTCTAGAGGGGGAAAGAAAGGACAAAAAAACTGATATTATATTGTTAATGCTTGTGACTATCTGTTATGCAGAGTAATAAAGATTGGATGGTAGCAAGAATATTAATGGTCAAGAATATTAATGGTGGAAATGGATTCTGCCTTTGGCATTTGGATACAACATATATAATTGAAATTTCATTCCTCATCTTCAAACCTTCTGATTAAAATATAAAAATTTCTGTAAATCCCAGCACATGATCAGCAGATTATAATGAAAGTGGACTATCTTCCTCTGCAATATGGATATATAATATATATATATATATATAAATTAATATCAAACAATTGAGAGAGAGAGAGAGAGAGAGACCAGCTTGTTTAGGGAGAGCACGCCAGTTGTCATGGCCATGGTTCTGAATAAAAGTGATAAGCCTCAAGTCCTCTGCAGGGCTCCATGGACCTTTCTTCACCTTGGTCTTGTCACAACAAGGCGCGCGCCCTCTACCCATATCTCACTCACCTGAATTCTCTCACAATCCCAACTTGGGTTGCTGCTTGATCCTTTCCTCAAATGGTGGTTTCTTAATTTCCAAACAATATATCCACTCTCTCTCTCTCTCTATATATATATATTGGAGCTTGGAGGGAGAGAGAGAAACAGAGCTGACAACTACCCAACAGGGGTCATGCATACCATGATTGCCTTACACAATAACAAATACAAATATTTATTTTGAAAAATAACAATATTACTCAAATTGTATTAAAAAATATTTGAAACACAGTTTCAATCATAAAAATCACATAAAGTGTATTTATAGCATTCGAAAATATTTAGATCATAATTTTGATCATAAAAATTATAAAAAATATATTTAATTTAGCCATTCATTTGCACGTAGAACCCACAGGTACTGTGGGTTAATAATGTGCATATGAATTACTATGACCTTTTTTTTTTTGGTTATTCTGTAATTGGTTTTTATGTACTTAGTACTAATGCTTAGTACATCTTCATAGGTCAGAACTGTTACTCTCTCCAAGTTTAGAACCAGACAAAAACAGGGCTATAAGACAAGATTGTTAGTTTAGTGTTCCCAAATCAAATCTTTTCATTATTTAAGTCTTATTGTATTACTATTAGCTAATATGGAACTCAAATCAGAGCCGTTGTTTTGAACACAAATTACACCTTTACGTGGTTCGATCAGAATTCATACTAAATTTCATTATATTGTGTAAAAAGAAGAAAAACAATTTAGGATACCACTATTATTTTTATATATTTGGTATATTTTATATAAGAACGAAGATAACATAGTATCAATTGAGATTTGTGCCTTACTAAAAATGTAAAAGTACTTCTACCAAAGGCACTATTACTATTTTTTGAGATTATTCGTGTATTTTAATAATTTCTCTAAAGTCTTATATTATTATGAATAATTCATATTAAAAAAACCCTAAATGAGAAAAAAGAAGTGCAATATATAGATAATTATTCTAAGTATTCAATTTTTAAAAACAATTGGCAAAGTTCTTCTTGTTTTTTGGATAATTTCACGGTTTAGTCGTTCACAAAATAACCTGTAATAAAAATAAACAACACAATATATACAGGCTCAGCTTAGATCCCAAAAACAAATTAAAAAAAAAACTAATCAAAACTTAGTATTAGAGATTTTCAAAACTAATAAAAAGATAGTTTCGATCGTTGAATTTTTTAGAATAAAAAATAACCGTTGGATCAAAAGAAATATATGTTATATTAACTATTGTAATTTGTTATCAAGTAGCCTTTGGCCCAATGGTATAGGTGTTTACCTGAGTTCAAACTTTGCTAGGAGTAAGGTGTAAGTATAATCCGTGTGTGAGTTTTAATTGTTCAAAAAAAAAAATTTATTGTAACTTATTATATAAATTTAGTTATTTATTTATTTATTTTTGAATAGACATTTTTACTGCATCCGTTAAATATTATTTCTAACAGAGAAAACATCAACCGTGATTCCAAATTTGCATGCACAACCTCCATATATACTATTATTCCATGCAAATTAGAATACAAGGAATTGGATGAGCAGTCGTTAAATATTAATTTTCAAGCAAGCAGGTGGAATGTTGCGAGATTCTTTGCGTGCATGTCCACGGTTGCGCCCATGTCCACGTCAAATCACCACACGGTATCATCTCTGAAACTTTCAAAGTCGATCCATCTAAGCGACATTTAGGTCACCCGCCGAAGTTGGTGGCTCTTTGAATATCACAAACATCAACACCACCTTACAATGATTATTTGTTATATTTACAAATTATTGGAGTTGTTTGGATGGTCAAGACATAAAATTGAAGGTTTGCACGAATCAAGATTTGATATTTAAATCTTTTTAGCTATCATCAATTTTTTATAATTATTACTTTATACTATATTTTGCTTTGTATTTTAATGGGGCTCGGCCTCCTTACTAAGTAGACGTTAAAGATTGATTTTCTGAATTAGTTCATACAAGATATTGTCATTTTAATTATCTCAGCCCACTAGTGGAGAATAGGATTGGTTTTTATCAACAAAAAAATTGCTATAAACCTATAATAAGTTACATATAAATTTACTCACAATTTTTGTTTATATATATATATATATATATATATATCTATATATAGAGAGAGAGAGAGAGAGAGAGAGAGATGCACTTGCAGGATGTTGTAGTCT
>JAOTRH010000025.1:854548-892650 GCA_034768845.1 Heliamphora exappendiculata
GTCACCCCTCGTCAATTGGAGGGTTGGTTGCTTTCCTTCCTTTGAAAAGCAATGATGCCTACCTATAGTGCTCTACTGTTCTGCCTTTGTGATTTTGATAGAATCTCATCTTATACGGATATGGTCTAAAACTACCCCGAAATGGATGCTCACATGGACATTGTCTCCTTTTGTTCTTTCAATATTATGTATTCATTTTTCTTGTATGTTCCATTTGGACTGAGAAAGAAAATTGCCATATTTACTTCTTTACTGGTGGTGATGTATTCATCAGTTAAGATTTAATATTTATGCATATATCTCGAAGGTGCCAAATAATGATTTTATTTGATTTGTAAGTTTTCATAGCCCATAATCATCATTACTCTCTCTTTATCCCCCTCCCAATTAAATTGGAAATTGTAATAACCAAATTTAGATTGACATCTTTTCTTCAAATGAAAAAAGGGAATAATTTGATTATAATTTTGTGCTGAAATATTTATTGGAGGTCTATATTTTGGGTAGAAAATGTATTTCACAATCTTTTTAAGATAAATGTATGAGTTCTTTTCTTATTTGTATTATACATTTGTGGCAAACTTTTTGTTGATTTTTTATAATTGAACATTTTATTATGATCTTTATTTCTAACATCTTCTATACCCCTTTGGTGACGGGTAAATTAGTACTTGTCCCTGGAAGATGGAGAATGTGCAAAGCACGTCTTACTGTATTTTATGTTTGCTTTATGATTTTAGGACGAGCTTATACGGCTTTCTGGGTATTTGATATTTCATTTAACTCCAATCTTTTTTATTGTATGCAGAGGTTAGCAATCAAATGTTGGAACTGTATGAACAAAATAGAGTACCGCCTTCTCAGGCAAGTGAAGCAGAAGGAAGTGGTGGGGCTGGGGTTGGTCATTGGCCCCCCTCGAAAGTTTATACTGGTATTGAGGAACATGCAACAAATAATAGCAATGCTCAAGGTGGAGGTTCTACTTCAAAGCCTGGAACCTTGAAGCAGCCAGCATCATCTCGGCCAGTGCCTGATCATCCATTTGTTGATAATCATGGAGGACTTATGAAAACGACCCAAAATCGAAATAATGACTATGGGAGCATGGAGATAAAGAGTATGTCGGACTACAAAGGAGATGGTGAGGTGGTCAATCAACACCATGAATCAGAGGAATCACTTTACCAGGAAAACATGGAGGAAGTCCAAAACAGATCTAGGTTCAGCGCAGAAGGGCATGGTGAGGAAGAAGATCAAGACAGGAAGGCTGGGAGAAATGAAGCAAGAGAAGCAGCAGGGGAACTGAAGGACAAATACCATGGCTACAGAGATGTTACACTTGGTCAGTCACCCCAAGAAGCAATTAAAAGGATTGATAAAGACAAGGTAAAGGCAGCACTAGAGAAGCGTAGGAAGTCCCGTGGTGGTGACACGACTCGGAAAACAGACTTGATGGATGAGGATGACCTCATTGAGAGGGAACTGGAAGATGGGATTGAATTGGCTACAGAGAGTGAGAAGATAAAAAAGGAGAGGAGGCAAAGTTGGTCCAAACCTCCTTCGTACTGGGCAGAGCATGAGAATAATGCAAATGATGTTGACGGACACCAAAGAATGAAAGGGCAATCCTCACGTGGACAAGATTTTGAGAATGTAGAAAAGGGGGAGGTGGCAGCATTTGACAATGCTGGCCATGGCCATCGGTCACCAAAGTCCAACAATCGTAAGAGGAAGGCGGGGGCGAGCCCACCACCAGACAGACCAATGGAGGGGAAGCAGTGGCATGATTATGTTCCCGGGTCCCACCACCATAATCACCATGAATTTCTGGAAGATAGAAACAGGTTGGCCAGAGTTGGTTATTCTGAAAGGGATCAAAAAAGGCATGTACACGAAAACCATGTCTAAAGAGTGCTTGCTCTACTTGCTGGAGAATGCATGTGTTGGTAGCATCCTGAGTGCACAACAGGTATGTGTGTGTGCTCTGGATCTAATCTTGCTTGATTCGGCTGCCAACAGAATGTAGCTGCTGGTAACGATTTATTTGGACAAGATGCTTAATTTCATGAAACGTGCTGCTTAATTTCCACACTGATGGTTCTGTCCTACAGTTCACTACTATGGATCTGCTTTTCTTGCTCTGGTTTTTTGGGGAAAATTTGTATGAATGAAACTCTGGTGATAATCAAAGTTGAGTGGACTGAATAGTGATATTACCTGTGTTTTCTCCATTTGGGACTATCAAACCCAATTTGATGATGAGGTGACAGATTTTGATATATTCCATTTGAGGAAGTTTAAAATGATTGAAATTGTGAACTCTTGTGATGCTGTCAATTGTATTGACTGTAGATGCCGATGTTGTCAGTTTGTTCTGAATGTGTTTCTAATAGTTAATGTTCTGTCAGAACACATGGAATTATATATCCAAGTCAAGAAAGACTTCTTGTTTATATATATGTATATGTATATTTTAATGTTGAGACAATCATCATATTTGGAATGAGGCTATATTTGAATGGCATAAATTTTACGAGGAATTAGAGCGTGATTCTTTTTTGTGGAATGAGGGGAATGGAAAAGTAATTTTTAATTACTTAACTACGAAGATATTATATTTGCAAAACAAACAGGAACTTGATCCCCACTCTCCCCTCGGGAGTCTTAGATTCTAGGGGCAACGAGGGACTATAATGGGAGATGCCATTGTTTGTAGCATAGCTCTAATGGATGGTGTACTGATTTTTTAATTAGTGTGGTACGCAACGGTATTGGTAAAATATTGGGTACTATTTTAGATTTATTGCTAAAAAATATTATACACGTATTTGTTAAATATTGTTTAACAATAAATAATTTAGTGTAATTTAAATATTTATCTAAAGCAATATTTTAATTAATTAGTTTAAATTAATTTTTAATCTAATTATTTATAATGAAATAGCTAACTTGAAAATATATATATTTAATAGTTGAGATTTTTAATAATGATTTAATATTGATTAGCTCTAGAACTCTTAATTTATGTTATTATTTGAAATTTAAATTAGAGTACAAAAATTTTAAAAAAATTACAAATAAAGAAAATAAGTAATTTTTTTTAAAAAATAATTATGAATTGGTACGTACTTAGTATTTACCAATACGGGCCCGTATTGTCTAATATAGGTTGGTATTTTAACGAAGCATTTAATGTATCGATGTTATTTCAAATCGGTACATATCGGTTGATACTGTACGATATCGGTAATTATGGTTTGTGTAACAAATTAAGTTTACGATTAAATCTAAAATTGATTATTGATTTAATTTGAGTACCCCTACTTGATAGATTTCAATGGAAAATTAAAAAGTAACGGTAGCAAGTGAGTGAGTTCACTAATTTTTTTTTACGTAATTATTGACTTTAGAAATATAGTAATATGGAGAAAATAAAATTACTTCAAATACCAACAGAATCGAAAGTGCTCCTTATTTCATAGAGAGGAGAACAATTTATTCATATTTCATTTGATGGTAAGAGGAAAATTGAAAAGCAAAGCAGTGATAATTTTAAATATTTCTCTTTGAAAAAATAAAGACGTCTCATACTTTACTAATAATATATGAAATTATCAACATAATAGAGTCACTCGATCTAAATGCTACATAAAAAATATAAGTCAAATGACGAAATAAGAAAACATGGGATGCAAAAGATCATAACATGAATTGTTTGGCAGATTTGGATCCCTATATATCCATCATGTGGTATTTCATTAAACAGTATATATAAAACTATATGTATAGATATAATTATTTACACCCTGAAAGCCATATGATTTTGGAAGAAGCTTCTATAGTTTGGACAAAAATTTTGATAGAATAAAAAGCAAAACTCATTTCAACCGATATGCCCTTGGGCATGACTATACATAACATAGAAATTACACTCGAAAATGATAAACAATTAGTTAAGCAGAGGGTGCTGTAGCAAAACTGTTTGCAAAAGAAGGAATTTTGGCCACACTAAAAGTATCTTATGGGGAGGCCCATTTGATATCAAAAAATGCTCAACAATGGTTGGACAAGTAGAGCTAAATATTTATTAATTCTTATTAGGGCGCCAAGCTCCAAAGTTGTCCATTGTCCAAATGTGCTCCAAAAATTCAATACTCAAAGATATATTTTTAGTGAAATTTAATCAGAAGATATTGAATATTGAATAAAAATAATAAAAATAAATAAAATTTTCCAAATTTAGTCCAAACAGGGCCTATATTGGGCTCTTTTACCAAAATAAGCAAGTTTTTTTAACTTAAATAATAAAATAGAAATTTTTAAACTTTATTCCCAACTTACGTAAAAACGTAGTTAGCAAAAGCGTTTTTAGTATAAACCAACTTCCATCCTGCCAATGCTTTAAAATAAAAAATATTATGAATAAAACGTTGTTAGTAAACACATTTTCAATTTAAGTAAAAAATTTCACTAAAAATGTTTTTACGAAACACGTTTTATAGGTTTTGTTTAGAAAACATTGTTAGTAAACACGTTTTCGAATTATATAAGTAAAACGTGATTGGTAAAAACGCTTTTAGGTTAAGTTATATATTCTAGTTTAAAACGTTATTAGCAAACGCGCTTTTAGGTTAACACTAAAACGACGTCGTTTATTAAAATACGCTTTTAACGTTATATCTCAGCGTATTCGAAACTCGTTTTCTCAGTGTTTCTCTCGGTGTTCTCTCTCGCACTCTCTCTCTCTCTCTCGCTCTCTCTCTCTCTCCCTCTTACTCTTTGCTCGGTGTTTTTGGCCTAATTTGATTAAAGTATGCTCTCTATTCTTAGTTATCAATTTTCATTGATTAATGCTACAAAACTCGAATTGTGTCGAGGGATTGGTTTCGGGTTATGAGTGAGGGTTCAGGTGGTTTCGGGTTATGAGTGAGGGTTCAGCGTTTTGAACTTGTTAAGTGAGATGCCATATCGCTCATTGCTCATAATTTGTAGGGTTATTACATCTAGTTTGTAAATGACTTGCTTTTTAGATATATTTATAGCAACGGTAGTATAACTGTAGTATAGTTGTCCACGTCATAACAATCACTCGACAAAAAAAACAAAATAATAATAATAATAAATAAATAAATAAATAATAAAATAAAAAATAAATAAATAAAATGGCAAATTAATAACAATAGTAATGGTAATAATAATAATAATTTTTTTATTGTGACTACAATACAAACTCTAATACAAGTTTTATGTACATAATTATATATATACATAATTAAGAGAATTTCTACAACTAACACAATAAAATAATCAATAAACCCTAATTCTCTACAACACTGAATCCCCGTTAAAATAATCAAAGGTAATACCATAAATGTATATATATATATATACATATAATTATACTTTTCTCTACAACTTAATAAAATAATTCAAAAAGTAAAAAATTAAAAGTTACTTTAGTATATAAAATAATCAAAAGACAAAAGGTATCTGCACAAATATCTACAAGTAGCCTAGTATTATAAAAAAAAGTAATAACCTAATATAATAGTATAATTTTAAGCCAACTTAAATTTTAACATAAGAAGATATAATACAACATATAAATAATTAATTAATGATAAAATAATATTAAATAATGAAATTGACTTTTAAAATTTAAACTCATCAAATTAAATTAAAACTAGTATAAAAGTGATTAAAAATATACATCAAGTTACGAAATTTTACAAAAATTAAAATTTAACCCAACCATCACAACAAAATAATGCTATAATTAAACTAAAATATAAAACTTTAGTACAACATTTAAAACTACTATTATAATTCAAAATTATAATTATCATACTTAAAAATATACATTAAGTTAATTTTTAAAAATAATTCTTGAACAAAGCAATATAATTATATCACCAAATCTCCAATATATCATTAAAATACACGAAAATACAATTTTGAATCGCAAATTCAGCCATAGCCGAATTCCCCATATTGGGATTGAGGATGTAAGAAATAAAAAATGAAAGGAAAGAGAAATGCTTCTAAATAGCGATGCATTGGCCACTTTTTGGGAGGACACTTGAGTAGGTTTCTTTTTTTTAAGACAAAATTTTATAAAATCCCAACACCACCCCACTTGTACGGTAACTATTCTCCCAAATCATATTTGGTTTTCAAAAAAAAAAAAAACATTGCTAAGTGTTGTCTAGTGAATTTCTAAAAAAAGAGTGAGGAAAACAAATATGTTCTTTATATATTCGTAGTGTTCTTGGTGTTCTAGCTCAATGTGCATCAACATTCATTATTTAACAAACTTATACAAGATAGGAATAATATTCTTATGCATTTATTTTTCATATACTAAGTCCCTCTTACATTCTAAACACCTATAAACTCAAGATTCATGCTCAACACTATAAGATGTGGTTTTGAACCTATTTTCAATTTTTATTCTTTCTCCTCAATCATTTACCATTTTCTTTTGTTTTTTATCCATACAAATGATATATATCTCATATATAAGTTATATATATGAGGGATATAACCAAAAGCACCATTTTTCTTCATACTCAAATCTGTTTAGAGAAGGTTTTTGTCAAAAATTTGATTTTTGCTATTTTTTTGAGTGATCTAGACTCATCAAAAATTTTTGAAATTTGTACTGTAATTTCATGTACATATTATTTACATGCACGAATTTTCTTAAGGTTCAAATCTTTTTCCTTATTTTTTTAAAAATAGAGAAGTAAATCGGATTAAAATGGCTGTCTAGACAGACCACTTTGAATCCACACCATTTACAGTAGAAACAAGTTTTTGGTGTGATTTTATATGGTTGGATAGACAAATATCTTATATTTCTAACCCCACTGGAATCAACCCGTTTTCATGTGTAGAGAAAATGGCAACGATTCTCCCAAAGTGTGTCGAATCTGAACACTATTTGGTAGAATATTCATAATAAATTCAAGAAAAAATAAAAAAATGCAAGGTCAAGTTCTAGAGCTTCTAAACTCATAGATATAACTCTGTAAAAATTTTAAAAATTAAATTTTAAGTCTAAGTCTTCAATTCTATTTTTTAAGTCACTGAGTATTCACGTCACTATTCTGAAATTTTTTCTCTGCACTGTTACAGAAACTTGTTTGGTTAAAACCGAGGTTTTAGAGGCAAAATTTGAAAAAGTGTAAAACATAAAAAGTGTTCAGAACATCTCAAATAGGGTGCCTACAAAATCTCAGGTTTTAATTCCGAGTCTAAGTATTTTAAAAAGTTTAAAATCTGTAACTAAAACCTAAAAATCCTGAATATGATTAAAGGTGATTTTGCTTTAATGCTATTGCTTGGGGTTTTCCTATGTTGTGTTATATATTGTTAAATAATTAGAATGGGTAATATTGTCTCAATATACTTACATAATTTTCGTGGTTAAATTACTTATATGCAATTTGGTTAAATCATTGATCCATGCACATCATGTTTTAGCCTAAGTATTTTGAGGTGATTTTAACTTAATTGGTGTACTTTTGTCTTACACGCTATTTTATCTTATCTATGCATGAATTGCCATGTAAATTGAAAAATCATAACTTTATGCATATTATGCCGCATTATCATTGGGATGGGTTTTATAGGACTCACCGTTTTATTTTAAGAAATGAATAAAAATTGAATCTTAGGGTTGGTATGTGATTGATGGAATTGAAATTCCTAAAAATTTAGATACTTGAAAATATTGTGATATTGGCTATATGTATTGATTTGTTTTGGGAGATTTTTGCCCAAAGTGCTAAATGCACATTGTTGTAATATCTATATTTTGGTGAATGCGGTTCGGGTGGAGTAATAATTGGAGTTAGATTTTACGACCCCGCACTGGACCTTGACCTGAGATCCGAGGGCCAAACCGTCACTGACACCTTGCCGTCAGTGATGACCCGGCTGGACACTTAGTCCGCTACGTAGTCATTACACGGCTGAATGAACGCTCTTGTCGGTCAGTAGACTTGGTTAGCGTGATAGGGATCATGGGGTTTATGATGGTTCACCCTGGTTGGGAGATCCTAGAATAACTTAAAGTCTAAATTGGATTAGAATTATTTAATTGGTGCATCATTCTCATCATAACTCACTGTCCTACTTATCATGTCATCTTATCTGCTATGTGTCGACCTATACTTAGAGAAAATTTTGTAGAATTATATTGTTTTTTCTGGGCTTTACCTCATGGCATACTATGCCAGGTTTTGAGGATGCAAAAGTTTCCGCGAACTACCCGGTGCCAGAAGAGGTGGAACCGTGGCTCCTATGAGCCGAAACTCTACTAGTCTGCTGTACTTGATTTTTTTTGAGCTAATCGGACTTAGTGTTGTTTTTTTTAAATATTTTCTACTAAATACACTTTATTTTGGGTCTGTAACCTTATTCTTGTGGTATTCTTACTTTTTTGCATTGATGGATATTAATCGCTTATTACTAGTCCGCACAATTATTAGTTAATTGTCGCTCTAGATGTCTCCGAATTTCGGGGCGTCACATAGTTTTTGCTTAAGATTTGAATTCAAGAAATTTAGAGAACTTTTCACTTATTGTCACACATGAATATATCCCCGTGAGTTTTGTAAAATCATCAATAAATAGAACATAGTATTCACAACCAGAAACTGAAGAAGAGGAAAAAGTCCCAACATATCTTGTGTACTAAGGCAAAATAAAATGGTTGTTAGTGGAACTAGTCAAATAAAAGGGCAATCCGCAACTCTTAGAAAACAACTGGTGATGTTGAAGACTTGTTAGAGGGGGAAAGATTGAATTTTTGAAGCAGATGTTGAAGCTTGTGTGAAATTTTGACCTAGCTGTTGATGCAATGGTTATCATTTGTGTGGATTTCTCTGCTATCAGTATGTATGCACACATATATTCTCACACATTATGCTTGACTGATTCGATGGATTATTGATTACTTTTTCTTTATTTTCCCACCCCTGTTCATTTCACTTTTTATGTTTATTTTTGTTCATCATCATTATTGTTATTTCTTTACAGTTTTTATTTTTTATTGGGTTGATTTAGTTTGGTAAATAGCAAGCAGATTAGGGCTCAAAATTAATGCCCTATTTTTTTTTTCCGGAGAAGCCCAAATTTGGGCCACAATTCTATATACACATTTTAAGAACTGTTCTTTAAAATCTAAATAACATATGTTATGAAACTTGGTTGAAATCTATCTAACCCATTTAAATTCATTTTATTGGGCTAAAAATCAGATTACACATTGTAATCAAACCAGAAAGTAGAAAAGTGTCATTTGTTGAGCCAAGTTCAACCAATAATAGAAACGGCAACTGGTTTTCTGGGAAGGGATTTCTTTTGACAAAAAAACCAAACAAGGTGGTGTGAAATGAAATGACACTACGCAACTTATTCCATTTGTTGGGCAACAACACTTTATACACATTTTAAGAACTGTTCTTTGAAATCCAATTAACATCTATCTCTAACCCATTTTTATCCATTTTATTGGGCTACAAATCAGATTATATAATGTAATCAAACCAGAAAGAAAAGTGCCATTTGTTGAGTCAAGTTCAACCTATAATAGAAACGACAACTTGTTTTTTGAAAAGGAAATTTTTTTTAACAAAAAAACCAAACACCAATGGTGATGGCTTGCTGGAAGAAAAGGAAATGCAGAGAATAACCCTTCCTCCTTTTTTTGGGATTTACTGTATTTGTATCTTGTGCTATTGGTACTTTTGAGTTTTTTTACTGTGTCGATATTTGTTGAACTATATCTTTTGCTATTGAAGATGGTAGATTGGAAGTTAGAGTGTAGGAGAGAAAGAGAGACTCAAAGAGATAATATATTTTGTGTTGCTGTTCAGATAATTAAAGATTGTAATGTGCAAATAAAGTATGCACGCTCTTATTTTTGTGTGGCAAAAAAGACACTCTCAAAATTGGATATCTATAGTTTATTTACACATTTTTTGCATACTACTATCTGATTTCTCTGTTACCATAATCGATTCGCTAGACCTAAAGAGATAATTAGAGGCTTAAGGAGAGTACTTTTACTAGCTCTTGGTTTTTTTCTTTTAATTTTTGTTACCATAAGCTTTGGATATGTACAAGGTTGATTTTTTAATTTGATTTTTGTTACTAAAATACTGTAGATAAAAGACTGATTAATTTCTTGATTTTTGTTATACAAGTAAGTTGGAGTATTTTACCTGCCTTACCAAAGGATGTCACCACCTTTGCCAATTGTAGCATCTTTATAATGTTTCTTCTTTGGCTATGTGTATTTATTTCCTTTAATTAATTACATAATAGACTGTCTTCTAATTATTATACTTTTTTCTCTCGTTCTTTTTTGGTTTCTCTTTTCTTTCTTTTAAATTGATTGTTTCAAGTTATTTTGAGTGTATTAGTGAGTTTGAATTTCAGTTGAATGGCATTATTGTTCTCTCCACTAATTTTGGCCAATGTTTCATTGGTGCTCTAACATCATTGGTTTTGGTGTTAAAAAAATTATCTCCTTTCTATGACAACTATAACAAAAGCTCTAAAGAAAGATATAAGTATGATAGGGTTAGGCCGATGGGAAACCTGTAGGATAGGGTTAGGTCGATCGCAGCAGTAGTATTCGAAGGAAAGAACAGTCTCAGAGCCCTTAGAGCTAAACATCGTCCCGGTACACAGAGGATATTTAGGCAATATTGGTGTATCAATCAAGAAGAGGCATACTGCATGGGTTCTCGTCTCTCGGGCCCTTCACCATGAGAGGGTAAAAACCACATATGAATTTGTAGATGAGTAAAACCTCACATCCTATCTGATATCAGAAAACCAAAACATCTTAATTTCCCATAATAATAATAAAGATGATGAAAGATCAACAAAATGCGTGACCTCTAGCAAAGGTTGAACATTTATTTTTGACAGAGTCACAAATCGTACAAACATTCTTCATTCCTCATCAGAGAAGTAGGAGTCAGATAGATATTGCTCGTTAGAAAGAACATTTTGACGCTTTTTCTCCATCAATGGTCTGTTGCTTACTATCGCCATTTCTGTTGCTAGTTGAAGTATGAAGTACCGACGCTATTTCTCCATTAATGATAGATGCATAGCAAATGTACCGACATTTTCGCATAATAACCTTGAAAATATTATTAAGTCTCCACTTATATTACGAAAATAATAACCTTGTTTATAATGTGCTGACTTTTGATGGTAACATATAAAATGAAAGTGAAGTTACACGGGTGCTATTGTATAGTCATATATGCTACGCTTTTATAATTACGCTTCTCCTTTGAGTTGGTCTTGATTGTGCTATGTGGCATGTCTACTTGGCATTCTTTTGCACATACATTTGCTATGCATCTACCAGTCCCCGTGAATTTCATTATCATAGGATTTGAAGGGAAGGGGAACCAAGGTATATGTAAATTATACGGGTTTTTTCCCACTTGCTTCACTATTTGTTTGAGTTTGAGATTTTCAATTCTCTAATATCTTATTTATCCATCACAACTACCTCTCTATTCTTTGTTAGAATTTGAGCAACACGCTGAAGAGCTTGAGCGTTAGTTCACAAATGTGAGACAGTTATATGATATAGCAATTATTGAGGTATGTAAAGCAATAACGTATTGAAAGCGTGGTTTACACCATTGAACACAACCGGATGATTTACACCATTGAAAGTGTGGTTTACATACAGTCTTGTCTCTTCGCAGGCTTGCTTCATTCTAGTAAATTTACTTGGTGCTTGACCTGCTTGGGAATTGCAATTATCTATACTTTTTTGTTCCTCATTTTCTGTGGACTGTTCATTTGGTTTACATATTATATCTTTTTGTTTTATGTGGATTGTCCCCCAAATGAGATTTATGTTGGATTCAAACATTGAATGTTGGGATTGTTAAAACGGTGAAAATTATACAGTTATACCGTGGGATAGCAAAAAAACAAAGGAAACTCTGCCGAAATTTTTCCTGGTATTCACTTTAGAAAAATTTATGGGCTTACGAAAACTATAACATTGAAAATATTATTAAGTCTCCACTTATATTTTGGAAATCAAATGATAATTGCTGATCAAATGAAAATATTATTAAATCTCCACAATATTATAGTATTGGTTATATAAATTAGTTGTTGTTCTACTCGATATGGGTGCACGCCCTACTAATATACTTGTTTTCATTTGACAATATCCTGCAATGTTGCAGGACCATCGCTTGAGGATATTGTTGAAGAGGAGGAACAACGTGAAGAAGAAGAGGATGGTGACATTGGTGAAGAGGATGAAAAGGCTGATTTTATTGTGGATGAAGAAGAAATTGATGAACATGGGACTCATGTGAGGTATGGTTTGCATATCTGAGGAAAGAATCGGTTCACCTCAAACTGATGAAATGAGTATTGAAGAGGAGCTTGTGACCAGCGTGATATCTCTGTTTAGTAAGACAGGTAGAGGGATGGCTCATGGGGAGCATGAGCTGTCAATAAACAAAGATGACATTATGAGGTTTTTGGAGTTAATGCATGTTCAAAAATTAGATGTAAGTGCTAGGGCTTTAGTATTGCTTACGTTCTGTTCACTAGATTAGTTAGAGGGCAGTTACTCCTGGGAGAAGGGGGTGGGAATGGCTTGTAAGTTGCACCTTCTTTTGTTTTTGAAAATAGATATGAATTTCATAACATTTGTAATGATAATAATACTCTCCCTAGTCTTTGCTTTTCTGCTTTCCCTAAAAGAGAAGTCATCACTCATGTAAACATGATTTTTCTTATTTTTGGAATGGCAAAATACATTATTGAAATACCCCACTGAAAATTCTGCTTTCATTTGTGTAACCAATTTCACGCAGTGTTGTGTGTTATTAATTTTTATTAAAAATTAGCTAATAAGTCATATTTTAAGTTGCTTATTTTTTTATTTTTAGTTAATTGTTTTCAGTTTTGATAATTTCTTTTAATTTTTTAATCATCTCATCGAGACAATTTAGAAAAATAAAAATATTTTAATTTAATCAAAATATAAAACATTCAAAAAAATAAAGTTAATAACGTAAATTTACAAAATGTAGTCGAAATGGGTCTTTTATCGTATCAACAAAAATATAGATAATGGAGAACTTAAGAAATAACCAAAAATTTAAATATAAAATAAATTTAACTTAATTAAAATAAAATTTTAATTAAACTTTGAATAATTAACTAAAGATTAATCATAAATATTATTTTATTATTGTCATCAAGAAGAGTGAAAAAATAAAAAACTTAACTAAAATTTATACAAAATTTGAAAAAATTTAAAAATCATTATCAATCACAAAAAATGTATATTAAATGCAATACAGTAATTAAGCTGAAAGTGTATTTTCTAAACACATTTTCAATAAAATTGAATTTTAAAGTAAAGTGTGTTTAGCAAACACATTTTCGTTAAAAATAAATTTTAATAGAAAACGTGTTTATCAAACACGTTTTATTAATAAATTGAAAAGCGTTTTTAATAAACACGCTTTTATTGAGAATTTATTTTAATATAAAACGTATTTAGTAAATACGCTTATATTAAAACTAAATTTATCCTAAAAACGAGTTTACTAAACACGTTTTATGTATAAATTCAAAAAGCGTATTTGATAGATATGCTTTTATATTATTATTTTTATTTCGTTCGAGTTAAGCTTAAAATGCATTTTGCAAATACATTTTCTATTAAAATATTTGCTAAACACATTTTTATGTAAATTATAAATTAAAATTTAAAATTTTTAACCCGTTAATTAAGTTCATATCTTCACGTATTTTGGTAAATCAGCCGCCTATTTTGTGTCTTGGTTTGTCCGAAGTTGTCAGGTATCCATCAGCCTCTGCAACTTCTTCAACCCCCCTCCTCCTTCTCTACGAGTCTACGTTCTCATGGCCATGGGCAGACACTTGTCAAAACAGTAAGGAGAGAGAGAGAAGAGAGAGAGAGAGAGAGAGAGGAATTTCATAATCCATTGCTTGTCAATTGAATTTCCTTTCTTTCTACATCCTTCAAACTGGCTTCTCAAAGATGTATGCACTCACAAACAGATATAGATACATTTATGGAGAGAGATTAGAGAATTAGGGATTGGGGTTTGAATTGAAGATGTCGCAGAGTAGCACACAGAGCAGCGGAAGCGGGCCGGACTTCCATCTACCCGATGAGATACTGGCGGTGATCCCGACTGATCCGTACGAACAGCTCGATCTCGCGAGGAAGATCACGTCGATGGCAATCGCGTCCCGCGTGTCGAAACTCGATTCGGAGGTGGGGAGGCTGAACCAGAAGATGCACGAAAAGGATCGCCTGATACTGGAGCTCGAAGAGAAGGCTTCGCAGCTCCAACAGGTCTATCATGAAGCAGATTTGCGGTTAAAGATGTCCCGGGATGATAATGTATGTATGATCTTCCTCTTTCATGAATGAAAATTGTAGTTCCCCGTTTCTTTGATTTTTAAGAAATTTGATAGATGATTGATTTTATTTTTTTGGTGATATCCTTTTTCTTTATTGAAGATGAAGCTTTTGAAGGATCGAGATTCTCTGGCCATGACGGAAAAAAAACTAAACCGTGATTTGGCGAAGGTGAGATTCTTTATAACTTTCATTATCAAAGATATTCACCAATTACCTGGCTGGGGTTCTTTTGAGGATTGAAATTTTGCTACATTATGTATCTAGGTTTCTGTAGAAACTATAATAGTGATAAAAAAAAAACACTTAAAAGCTACAAATGAGAACTCTCCGTTGACGTGCAGGGTTTTTCTAAATTTGATACCTACGATTCCTTTTACTCATGCATATGCTTTTGATTGTGCAGTATGATAGACTTTACTTATTGTGAGAGTTGATATATAAAACACAAATGCTTACTGCCTCATACCCATCAGAGAGTGAATTGCAACATGACATTGAGGCAGCAAGAAGAAAATGCTTGTGATTTTGTGGTTTCATAAGTCGCAATCAATTAGCAAACTGCCCATGCTTAAAGGAACATTTTAACAATTTTGTTTCTGAAATCAATTTTGGATAACAATCAGTAGCAAATATATTAAAAGTAACAAGAAAAATGCGAGGAGATTTTGAAGTACAAAGGTGTGGCTACAGAGAATGAGAGATAAAAATTGAGTTTTAATAGGAGGCAGAGGGAAGAGTGGGTAAGTGGACACAATCCTAATCATTGAATTAGAAAGGTCTCAACTCTTAAAAATGCCACCCTTGACTACGGACACATGTCCCATCAACACTACTGTGCCTTGTAATATAAATTTTTGGCAAAAAGTTGAGGAGGACCGGGAGAATCAGTTTAAGGTCTCGAGGGAGGACCGGGGAGAGAGTCAGTTGAAGGTCTAGTGGAAGTGTCACAAACTATTCTCAGGTTAATGACTTCCCTTCACCTTTTATGGCATGATGCATAGTAAAAACAATCTCATTCTTCATACCCCACATCAAATTCTCACTGAAGTGCGAGCTTTCGCTGCTGGCGAGTTAGTTTGCACAGTTTCCATTATGTATCTCTAACTGAAACACTCTGGTGCTGCACTGAACTTTTAGCAGGAAGAGCAACTATCTATGCTTAGCAGTGCCACTCTCATAAAAATCAGGGGATATGTGAATTGATGCTGGTCTTTATATTCTTGAATATTACACCAATTCCTATAGTTCCTGCACTTACAAGGAGAAATAACTATGATTGAACTAATTTTGTTTTAGCGATGGGAGAAAATCTGAGCAGTAGCTTCCAACTACAGGTGTGGTGAATAAAGATGTGCCTTACCAATCTATAACAAATGTTGGGAATTAGGGCTCAAATCCTGTTTGAATTGGAATAAACTTCTAGTCTATCATATTACTAAATTTTAGCCACAACAACTTGACTTTTTTAAGAGTTCTAAAGAATGTAGGTTTGCGCAAGTTTCATTAATTTTGAATTTAATTAGCACAAGTAGGATTAGATTAGGTCTCTATTTCTCTCATTTAAATCTGATTGTATATTTAGATAATTAGTGCGTGCAAGCTGTTTGAGAGAGAGAATTTATGAGAGTAGAGTGATTTGTAATATTTTCTCCATATATTGTATTTTGCCACGCGTGGACGTTGGCAAATTGTCGAACTATGTAAAATTTGTCTTTTTGTGGTTTGTTTCTGATTATTTTGGGCCTTTTTGCACAACAAGAAACTGGAAATGGTGAATAACTCATTTGTAACTTAAAAGTGAAACCCCAAAAGCAGAAGCCAAACTAGTTCACTTCGATATGGTTGCTGAGACTTTTATTGCAATCCTCAGGATGTGTCAAAGTAGTAAAGCTTGGTGGATCTGTGGTCGAACAACAAGGAAAATGTATTCCATAGAAAAATCCAACCAGTCAATAAAAATAATCTTGCATTAAGAACCATTGTTGAATCGAAATAACATGTACAAAGAATCCATTGTGGCGTTACCTTAGTCATAGAAAGGAGATTTAGAAATCCATAGGAGAGAGAAAGATGGTCTCTGTATTAAAAAGAAGCAAAAATTATTTACAATATTAGCTCTCATATATATATTTATACTGAACATCACTATAAAACCTAGTAAGACTTAAAATGGAGTACTATTGGCTCAAAATTGAAATAATTATCCGCTGCATAGATCAAAATCCATTTTTCCAAAGTGCTATAGCAGTTTGTATAGTGCTAGAGCACTCATTATTCTAAAAAACTAGCCAGTGGTGAACCGGGTGCTGTAATACTATTTCTTTGCTCCATTAAACCTTGTTCCAACTCTTCTTTGGTCAAAAACCTTGCCATGTCTCTTGAATGCAATCTCAATTGTTAAATTATTCCAACAATTAAAATTCAAGCATTAGCATAAATTGAACATAGTCAAAGGAATTAATATTAAAGGAATGCTACTTTGCCTATATAAATCAATAAAATTATACATTTTAAAGCATCCATAGATGGTGTTGGTGTTTTCACTTCAAGTTTTGAAATGTTCTCTCTCGTCTTTAAATAGTACTCAGTAAATAATTGGTTGTTGCAAAAGGTCAGAGAATTTTGCCTTCCCTATAGGGCTTGGGAAACACAATCCAAGAGGATGAAACATGTCATGTGTGTAATATGTAGTGTCTTTCTTCTACAATGGTTAGTTGCTTAACATTGTGGTAATTTGTTGTCCTCTCTCTCTGCGCTTTATGAGCTGCAAATAAGTACCTCCTCATTCATGAGAAAGATACTCACTTTTGTCTTGTGAAAACCAGGATAGTCCTCTTGGCAGTCTTGCTGCTTGCATATTCTGATACTCTATGGTTGTTTTACATTGGATCCGTTTTAGGTCGTAGTTTGGTGTCGTGGGTGATTTTTGTGACGAGCTTTAATGATCCACATGGAAAGCGTGGTAAAATATAAAATATTAATCCTTGGATATTTTTTAAGGTATTGAATCATCATGAGATCTTATTTTCAATTAATTGTACTACTTGACGAATGGATAGCTCGTAACTAGCTGTCTTAACATGAAGGATTGATGCTCCACTGTATCTTGATTCTGCGACATCCTAGTTGCATGGACTCTTCTAAATTTGTGTACTACCCATATTAGAGACTTGACACGGGTAAGAGCATGTATTATGTCTCCAACATGTCAAGTTAGACATGAACCCTGGAAGTATGTTTGAGTGGTCAAGCTTATTGAATATCTATTAATAAAACTCTTCTCTTATGCATAACATGATTTATATTTGATTGTAAACACCATTTCAGTTTTAATATTAAAGGAATGCAACTTCGCCATAGATTAAAGGAATTAATATTATATAAAACTATACACTTTTAAGCACCCATAGATGGTGTTGGTGTTTGTACTTCATGTTTTGAAGTGTTCTCTCACATCTTTTAAATAGGGGTAAATTATATTTACCTCTCTTGAGGTTAATTGAAAATATTGATAGCTCCCCTGAGTTTTCTGAAATAACATTGGCCTACCTTGTCAAATGCATGCCGTTAACGAAAATTACATCTTTACTCTTGTACCCCTACAATTAACTGAGTTTTTTAAACTAATCAATCTAAGCAAACAAATTAAAAATACACATATATGCATTACTTAATCCTTAATCTATCCGAATATATGCTCAAACCAGAATTAGAGAGAGAGAAAGGGAGAGAAATCTGAGTGAGGGAGGGGAGGGAAGAGGGAAGAGGGAAGAGGGAAGAGGTGTGGCGGCATTACATCAGTGTGTTGGTTTACTAGTTTTAATGCTTCCCCAACGAGTTGTTTTATGCCTTTGTATTAGAGTGAGCAAGAGCGAAATAGAGTACTCCATAGAGAGAAGAGATCTAATCAGAGAGAGAGAGTTTAATGTATTTAAAGATTGTAGAAAGCGAGAAAGAAGGGCGAATCTTAATTGATTCTAATATGGGGTTATTTCGGTACTAGATTTAATGGTATTAGTTTTGATGCTTCCAATTTCATCTACTGAGTTTGATGCATCTAATTTCATTGATTTTGCTACTGATTTCATTATTGGTTTTGATGCTACTGGTTATTTTGCTATGAGTTTTGATGCTTCCAGTTTCAACTACTGGTTTTTGATTTGGGCTTAATTGATTATGATCTGGTTTTGATGCTACTGGTGGTGGTAGTGGAAGGAGATGGTGGGAGTACCTGGTGGTAGGAGGTGGTAGTAGTATGACATGATGGTGGAAGGTAGTAGTTGTGAGAGTTATATTTATTTGATTATTTTTAAATAAGGGTGTTTTTGGTATTTAAGAACTATAAGTTGTTGACATAAGAATTATTCGTTATTGTTTTTTACGGCTAAATCACGGAGGGGATCTCAGTGTATATTGTAACAAAAAGTAAAGGAGGGCAGTGTAATTTCAGAAACCTAAATAGTACTGTCAATATTTTCAATTAATCTCGAGAGAGGTAAATGTAATTTACCCTTTAAATAGTACTCAGTAGTCAGTAAATAATTGGTTGTGGCATAATGTCAGAGAACTTTTCCCTAGTGTCTTTGTTCAACAATAGTTAGTTGCATAACATTGAGTAATTTGTTGACCTCTCTGTTTTATTACTTGCAAATAAATTCCTCCTTGTTCATAGGGAAGCTACTCAGTTTTGTCTTGAGAAAACAAGGACAATCCTCTTGGCAGTCTTGCTTCTTGCATATTCTGATACTCTATGGTTGTTTTTGCAATGGATATGCTTTAGGTCCAAGTTTGGTGTTGTGGGTTATTTTTGTGATGAGCTTTAATTATCCATATGGAAAGCATGTTAAAATATAAAATATTAATCGTTGGAATCATTTTTATCATCATGGGATCTTATTTTCAATTAATAGTATTACTTGAATGGATTGTTGATAGCTAGTTGTGTTAACATGAAGGATTGAAGTTCTACCGTGTCTTGATTATGTGACATCTTAGTTGCATGGATTCTTCTAAATTTGTAAAGTACTCATATTAGAGTAAGGGCATGCATTATGTCTCCAACATGTTAAGGCGGACATGGACCTTATGTTTGAGTGGTCAAGTTTACTGAATATCTATGCATAAAACTCTCTTTTTATACATAATTGGTTGTAGACACCATTTTAGTATTTTTATCGTAACAACAAAATAAATATTTAAGAATTATGAAATCTAATCCTATTTAGTCATTGGATGTGAAATTAGATGAATCCAACACATAGACATATATGTATATTTAACACTCGTACTGAATTCCATGTAACGAGGTGATATCTAACTAAATAAAGCCTCGTGTCCCAATCAATGTAGATGATAGCGTCTTTTTGAAAATATTGCTAAACAATTTTGATCTATGGAAAACTTACATCTTCAAGTTCTATTTCTCGAAACCTTTGATACTATTGATGTAGGCAGCTTCAATGCGGACCATAAAGAAAAATGATAAAAAAATTTAGAATGGTTTTCTCGCCCATTTTGGAGTTTATACCTCTGCCTTACAAACTTTACCGTCTTTCTTTGTTATTCTCCTTATTACTCATATTTGCTTATTTTTACTTTTCATAACCACAATTAATATTTGTTGTATGATTCTGCCAAATTTCTTTGGTGCTAAATGCTGATCTCAGAACTTCTAATTTTTAGTTTCTGTTCTATGTAATTGGTACAAAAACTTACGTGAGTTATTTTGACAGTTGGAAACATTCAAGAGACAACTAATGCTGTCGCTTAATGATGATAATTCCTAGTAAGATTTAAATATCGATTAACAGCAGAAGGCTCATTACCAGGTGGATCAGTAGAAGAGACTGAAACAGAGGACGGAAATACCAACTGAAAAGATGGTAGTAGCGTATGTGTAGTTTGATCCTTTTGATGTCGAGAATAAGTATGTTGATCAGTTTTATTTAATCGTCTAGCAACATCCCGCTTTATTTCCCTATTACCCAATTGTTCTTTCTCCCTCTCAGTAGGAATAAGGTCTTGCTATGTAAGATTTGGAAAAATTAATCCTCGAGACTTCTGATTCTGTTGAATTTGGGTATCCGGTGATAACATCTCTTCTAATCTATATATCTCCCTCTAAAGAGATGTTGTCTCAGGGGAATAGAAAAAGAACTGAGTCTCCCAAAAAGTAATATCCATAACTGACAAACACCTTGCGAATGTTAAGAGCATAGCATTTATAACCCTTTTTGGTAGCAGAGTAACCAATGAAAATACATTTAACAGCCTTAGAATTCAATTTTCAACCAAAGTGTTTAGGTGCATGAACAAAGCAAGTATACCCAAAAATTTAGGATGGAAGAGAAGAGATAGATGGGGACTCGGGAAGAAGCTTTAAAGGAGTTTTGAATTGAAGGGCACTAGAGGATAGATGATTGATAAGCATCGGTAAGAACCGTCTCGCCCCAGAACGACTTAGGAACATGCATAATGAAGAGAAGAAAATAGGCAACCTCAAGAACAAGATAATTTTTGCGTTCCACAACTCCATTTTGTTCAAGAGTGCGTACACAACTCGTCTAGAAAAGAATACCATGAATCTCCAAATAGGCGTGAAAACCACCATCAAGATACTTAGCTCAATTATCAGTACGAATAATCTTGGTGTTAGCATCAAACTGGGTACCCACCATTTGATGAAAATTTTGAAAACACGAAAACTTCACTCTTAATGCGAAGTAAATATACCAAAATAACACGAGAATAATAGGCAATAAGCGTCACAAACCACCAATAACCAAATAGATAAGTAACTGGTGAAGAACCCCAAATATCAGAATGAAAAATCATTGCGTTTATTAACTTAAGAGTAAATAGACCGTTCCTCACGTAACAAAGTATTTCTAGAACAATGTTTATTAAGGATGGAAAAAAAATGCTCTAAAACCCCAAAAGAGGGATGCCCCTGATGTAACTGCAAAAGTAAGGGTTTGGTATCAGCATGGAGAGCTTAGCTAGATAGTGAAGGTGGAAGAGAAGAGGTAGATGGAACATCCAATAAGTGCAGTTCACCCTGCGCACTACTATTGCCAATTGTCTCGTCACCAGTTCCCGAAGCACACAATGAGTGAGAAAAAATGTTACAAAATAGTTTAAAGAACTTGTAAGATAACTAACAGATAAGAGATTAGTAGAAAAAAATAGGAATATAAAGAACAGAAGAGAGAAATTGAAGAAGAGCAATGGATAGAATCTTTGCTAGATACAGAAGATAAAGACTTATTGGCTATTCGGGCCTTCTCTTTACCAGAACAAGTAGAGTAAAAAGGAAACAAGGTGGAAGAGCCAGTCATATGATTAGTGGCATCTGAGTCAAAGATCTAAGGAATATGAGAGGTAACAACATTAAATGCACTAGGAGAAATGCCTAAGTGAGCAAAATTAGAGGAGGAAGTAAAGACGGTAGAAGGAGAGATGTCAACACGAGCTATCAAGCGTATGAAAGTAGTCAACTTTGCTTAAGAGAGGAGGTCAGTCTCACCAGATGGGCCTGCAAAGGTCTTAGAAAGATGAGCTTGTGAGCCTGTAAGGCCATTACATCCACCACCATGGCTGCCTCCACATCCCTAAGCAGGATGACCATGTAACTTCTAACAGTCGTCGATAGTGTGACAAGACTTACCACAATGCTCACGGCGTAACTGGTCTTTAGTTACGAAACCACTATTCTCTCCAGATTTGAAATGACTAGGTGGGCTTGTTTGGGTAAGAAATGTGACAGTTGGTATGATGCCGGCTCTCTTCCTGCTAAACATAAGTATATGCCTGTTGCAAAGTAGGAAACGGGTCTCAACCCAAAATTTGAACATGAATTGAATCATATTCAAGATATTAAGGCCGACAAGAAAATCATAAACTCGTTATTTTTCCATCAACTTCTGCAAAGAAGAAGTATCAGTTGTACAAATAACTTGAAAGTCCTAATAATAATCAGTCTCGTTCCATAGACTAGTTAACTCGATGAAATATTGGGCTAGGGACTGATCTTTCTGGTCTAACCCACGAAGCTTCTTTTGCAATTTATAGAGCTAAATATCATTGCCAGTCTGAGAGTAAGTCTGAGCAACTATAGACTAGGTCTTATATGTAGTATCCAGAAGTAAAAAACTATGATTAATGGAAGGATGCATAGAAGAAACTGCGACTAATGGAGGGATGCATAGAATGATCTAACCATGACAAGAGCATTTTCTTCTATTTATCGTGTGCGAGAAGGCCCTACAACTGTTGGCTGTTTAGTTTCACTAGTGATATATTTAGATACGCCCCGAGCAGCAATGGCTAAATTACTGGCATGAGATCAAACCAAATAGTTACTACCATCCAACTTAGCAGGGCTAGTATGAAGAGACGGATTGTTAGTAGGAGTCCCGAAACGTGTCAATTCGATATTCTCATGACCACCAAAAGGTTTCTAATATTAGACATGGCAAAGGAGAACCAAGAACAAGCAGTGGGAGATCAAAGGAATCAATGAACGTTGCAACAGATGCAAATCAATGTAGAACTAAACCACGAGAGAATAGATAATACTCAGAACATGCAACTCAACTTATACTAGATCACATCCAACCAAAAAAGGACCAAGCAGACAGCATGAAACCCTAGCCACCACAACAGAAGTAAAAAACTGTGACTAATGGAAGGATGCATAGAAGAAACTGCGATTAATGGAGGGATGCATAGAATGATCTAACCATGACATGACAAGACAAGAGCATTTTTCTCTATTTACCGTGTGCGAGAAGGCCCTACAACTATTGGCTGTTTAGTTTCACTAGTGATATATTTAGATACACCACGAGCAGCAATGGTTAAATTACTGGCACGAGATCAAACCAAATAGTTTCTACCATCCAATTTAACAAGGTTAATCTGAAGAGACGAATTGTTAATAGGAGTCCCGAAACGAGTCAATTCGATGTTCTCATGACCACCAAAAGGTTTCTAATATCAGACATGGCCATGGAGAATCAAGAATAAGCAGTGGGAGATCAAAGGAATCAATGAACGTTACAACAGATGCAAATCAATGTAGAACTGAACCACGAGAGAGTAGATAATACTCCGAACATGCAACTCAACTTATACTAGATCACATCCAACCAAAAAAGGACCAAGAAGACAACATGAAACCCTAGCCACCACAGCAGAGGCGCAAAAACCAGTCGAGTAAACCCTTGTCAGTCCACAAAGGTCCAAACGACACTAAAGCAAGCTAGGAGAAGTCGAAAAAACCATAGGAAGGCGAACTAACCCTAGTTGCGAAGAGGAGGAAACCAGAAGAAATCAAAAACCTTTAGCCGTGCTCTGAAATCGACCAGATCAACAAGAAGGTTGCTTCGAGCCATGTATAGGCCTAATCGACACCAAAGGAGGGGAGAAAGCTATTGATCGTAGCCCTGATCAAAGGATTGGAGAACCCTAACCAGGTGGCGCCGAAAAGGTGAAGAAATTGAAAAAAATGTATCAAATGATCTAGATAAAGAAGGAATAATCATTAGTGTGATGATCAAGACTAGTAAATCATCTAGGAGGAGGATTTTTTTTTTTAACAATAACAAATTCAAAACAGAAAAAAAGAAAAGAACGAAAAAGAAGGGGAAATGAATCACTAAATCTTCTTTACGCAAGATCTTGCTCTGATATCATGTTGAAATTATTGTAGAGATTGAGAATAGAAGAGAAAGTTTGAGAGAATATTATTGTGATAAATGAGAGAGCTGCCAGAATAGCGTTAGCTCCCTTATCACTCTTATTTATATAATAAGATCAAAATATAATAATACTCCTAACTTAACAAGTTTACTGAATATCTATGTATGAAACTCTCCTTTTATGCATAACATGATTTATATTTGATTGTAAATACCATTTTAGAATTTTTAGTATTTTTACCCTAAAAATAAATGAGTATTTAAGAATTATGAAATCTAATCCTTTTTAATCATTGGATGTGAAATTAGATGAATCCAACACATAGACACATACATGCATTTGACATTCATATTGAATTCCATGTAACGAGGTGATATTTAACTAAACTAAGCCTCTTGTCCCAATCAATGTAGATGATATCGCCTTTGTGAAAATATTGCTAAATAATTTTGATCTATGGAGAACTCACATCTTCAAGTTCGTATTTCTCGAAATCCTTTGATACTATTGATGTAGGCAGGTTCAATGCGGACCATTAAAGAAAAGGATAAAAAAAAATTATAATGGTTTTTTCACCCTTTTGAAGTTTATACCTCTGCCTTACGAACTATGCTTTCTTTCTTTGTTATTCTCCTTATTACTCATGTTTGCTTATTTTACTTTTCATAACCACAATTAATATTTGTTGCATGATTCTGCCAAATTTCTTTGGTGCTGATTGTTGATCTCAGAACTTCCAATTTCCAGTTTGGCAGTTTCTGTTATATGTAATTGGTACAAAAACTTACGTGAGTTGTTTTGACAGTTGGAAACATTCAAGAGACAACTAATGCAGTCGCTTAATGATGATAATTCCCCAGTAAGATTTAAATATCGATTAAAGTTCACAATACTTATGCTGAATTTGTTTATTTTTTCTTCCTTGAACAATTCTTTGCAATTCCTTTGGCTGTTTCAGAAGATGAAACACATTTTTGAGAATCTCATTCTATTACTTTGTTCTTATTTCAACAGCAAGCTGAAACTGTTGATATTGTGACCTGTGACCAATCAGTTCCCAAACCTTATCCTGTGACAGGTACAATCTGATTTTATAGTCTTCATTTATGCTATTTTTAGTAGCTGAACTCTTGTCTCTTCTTTTTTTACAATTTCTTTCTGGGCCTTCTGGCTTTTGCCAACTACAGATGACGTGATGAATGGCCACACGTCACACCATTCTTTTAGTGGTTCTACAGAAAGTGCATACTCAACTGATGATGGTATTTGAACTCAAGGCTAGGGCTTTGTTCAGCATTGCTTTTGCCTGCATATTTCTTATTCTTGGCATTTCTGTGCTGCTTGTTTTGTTTGCAGTATCGAAGCAAGCTGGGCAAATATTTTCTATGACATCCTATATAACACCACGGCTTACCCCCACTGGAACTCCAAAAATCACATCCACGACTGAATCCCCTGCAATGTATTCTGCTGCTGGATCTCCTCACGAAACCTCTCGTACAACATCTCCGAAGAAAATTCAATATGAAGGACGTGGTGCACTGTCTTCATGGTACCCATCAAGCGAGCAGTCGTCAGCTGCAAACTCGCCTCCTTGCGGACACCCAGTGCCAGGTTTGGAAGAGTTACTGCAAATTCAGTTATCGTGTTATCTTTTTAGGATCTTCGTGGATGAATTATTACTTGTGGTTCTTTTTGCAATACTTCCAAATTGGCAAGAGTTTATGCCATCCCAGTTCTACCTATATTTCAAAAATAAAATGAAAGTAAAACTGGTGCCTATACTTGATTTACTCTTTAATTGCTCATTCTTCTGTAGCAGTTTTTATATCAGATTATTTCCTTTCATGTTTTGATTAATCTTTCCTGTAATGTCCTTGAAAAATTTTAAGCACGGACCCCACGGATTGATGGAAAGGAGTTCTTCCGTCAAGCTAGGTGAGCTCCTATTTTGGTGCTTTGATATTCACAGCAAAGGTTTTTTTTCTCAGTTTGGTGGGTCCTTTACATACTTTTTCTGGATTTGTTTATAATTCAGGAGTCGCCTTTCATATGAACAGTTCAGTGCATTTCTAGCAAACATAAAGGAATTAAATGCTCAAAAGCAATCTCGGCAGGTAATGGTTGTTGATAAATTTCCTTACAAAGTTGCAGATTGATGCAGGAAGTTACAGATTGATGCAGTTCAAACCTCTTGTGCTCTGATTTTTTGCTAAATGAGCATATGATTTTTGATTTTCTCTTCAGGAAACTTTGAGGAAGTCTGAAGAGATATTTGGGCTGGATAATAGAGATCTTTACCTATCATTTCAAGGATTGCTTAACCGTAGCTTACGCTAAATGTTTTGCTGAAATGATTTTGTGATGGTAGGCATATTTGTCCTCATTCACCACCCTTTCATGTATTTTCTTCTTTTTTCTGTTTTTTTTTTCTTATTTAATTTAAAGAATTATATGGCATGACTTGTAGGCTTATGAAGATATGTTGACAATTGGTTTGATCTGAAAGCGACACTGCAGCTAATTTGGGGTCGACCTTATCCAGCTGCTTTGTGTGGGTGGTCCTAAATGATTCTCTACAGATAATTTTTCAAAATGTAAACATGCATATGAGCTGATTCTGTTTCTTGGAACTAAGAGTATAATATAGGCTTGATTTTCCCCATCCCTTGTAGGTATGTTATGCACAACAACTCACTCTCTTTTGTAGTGGTGCTTTGTTTTATGTTAAAATGTGCCGATTGACGCTAGCAAGACATTCATGTCATTGAATACAATATCATATAATCGAGAAGTTTTCTTCCATGCATCTGATAACTCTCTCTCTCTCTCTCTCTCTCTCTCCCCCATTCATTTTAGTGCATCAGGCTTCGTTATATATGGAAGATGTTCGCATCCATGGGTTGATTGTTCATCCTTTGCCTTTCATATTCTCTCTCGACTGACTTGATGAACTGAGGGGGCTGCTGATTAACTCAATTTCTTACATTTTCATTGTGGATTTTGCATATCATGAAGTTTCTCGCCGGAGCAAGATTTGCAAAATGTCAATTCAAGCTCAATTAGACAATAAATTGAGTTTCTTGGTGAGCATTCGTCTAGAGTTTAAAAGGCCAGGTTCAGTTTGAAAAAAGTGGTATTATTTACGTTCCTTAGGGCTTGATCTCGTTAGCAGAGAGTGGCTGGGGGGTCGGCTCATGCTTGATCCTAATAACACACCCAAAAGTGAAGCTCAGTCAGAGCATTATAGTTCTCTTGGGAGAATACAAGCTGTTAAAGTTTGTCAAATGAGCTTCGTATCTAACCCATAGTTGATGAATTCATGAAATCCACAACAAAAATGTCTACAAAGATGTGAAGACATGATTAGTGATTGGCGTCAGAGAAAACTGTAGCTACAATGTTGAATATTTAGACAAGAGGATATAAAACCGATTTTTAATTCTTTATCTAAAGATTAATGTTTATGTGAAATGTGTTAGTTCATTCAAAATTTTCAGTGTGATGCAGTAAACCTGCTTCTTGAATGCAAATTAATTGTGAACACAGTGTGCTCCCTTCTTATTAATTGCTAAATAGAAATTATTAATCTTCATCACCAAGATAGTTACACAAGAGTTGTTCTTTTTAAGTCTTTTAGGTCACAATATGACTTGTGTTGTGTGAAGGAGAAAAAAGCAACTTGATGATCTCCTTTTGACAAAGGGATCTGCAAACCAACCCGGTAGCGTGTTAGAAGTTTGAACATGTAGATGAAAAGACCGACCCGGTAGCGTGTTAGAGGTCTGAACATGTAGATGAAAGGGTAGACAAATCTATGAACAAGGATCTTAGCTTGTTAAGAGAAGCAAAAAAAGGTGTCCTATATAGAACAAGAATAATTCTAAAATGGTAGATGGTGAAAAAGCAAAAGTTGAGATATATCTGTAGTGATCTTACACCCAGAAAATCAGCTTAAGATTCACTTCTAGGCAACATGCACTAACATGACCTTGTTGGAACCATTAAACCACTTGGGAGGTTGTGGAGATAAGAAGATTAAAAAGAAGGATCTATTGTCGGTTAATTAGGGATTATATTCTCACAGGTTCAGATGTTCAAGAACCCTGGCAAAAATAGGGAATAGGTGCACAAATTTCGCAATCTCTTGAGTATTGAAGCATAATTAAATCAAACTAAGCATTTGTCCAAATTAATTGTGGTTGGCTATATGAATCTATTTCCACCATTGTGCTATGTTAAGCGCTATATTTTTAATTAGTTTTAATAACTTTATATATTTTTTCTTAACATGGCATTCCATGTTAATTAGGTCTATCTCTCTCTTTTTTGTTTCTATTGTAGAAATGAAAAGATTTGTAAAATGGTAGGAGCCGCATCAATTGATGACAAGTTGATAAAAAATAGATTAAGGTGGTTTGAACACATACAACATAAACTAGTTGATACAGTAATAAAGAAAAGCAATAAGATCATAGTTAATGGAAACACTAGGAGAAAGAAAATATCTAAATTAACATGAAATGTCACGTTTAAAAAAGATATGAATTTATTGAAACTAACTGAAGTTATAGAGTTTAACATAGCATAGTGATGTAAAAGGATTCATGTATGCGATCTCAATTAATTGGGAAAAAGTTTGGTTTGCTTATGTTTCGGTACTCAAGAGATTACCAAATGCGTGCAAGTATTCCCTCCCACATATTTTTGCCCGGGTTTTTGAACACATGAACCTGCCCGGTCCAAGAGCTTGCATTTTTGGCTCGGATATTATTGATTTAGGCTCAAATATCATCCCAATGCTCGAGTCTTTAATTCTGACACTTGAGCTTCAATTGAGTTTTATTGTTTACCATTAGATAGTGTTCAGTTTAATGAAATGATTTTGTACGGAAATGAAATGACAATTTCTTGGTATTTGGAATGTCCATTCCATTACATAGAGGAATACTGATTACTTTTCATCATCATTTTGTTCCACTGTTCATTCCAATCAATCAAACATAACTTTGGATCAGTAGATCATTGTTTTGAATCGAATTTATCGATTCAACAATGCAAGATTTGATCAATTTCTGAGCTCTATAACAAGCAAGTCAGCAAACATTGTTGGCACTGTGTTTGATTGTATTTGAAGCTGAAGGTATGGATTCTTTGATAGTAAAGCAGAAAAGTTGATTACCTCAGTGTGTTTTTTATGTGTTGGACCATTTTGGACACAAGTGGGTACTATGGCTAACTATCTGAGTTGGTTGATGGGATAGGAGGGGGGGTAGGGAAACCATATCCAGAGGCACCTGATACTTGGGGTTGTGCATTGTGCATTGTGCACAAGATCTTTCAAGCTCTTCTTAAGCAAATAGGCAGCCAAAGTTAAAAATATTTCAGTCACAGAAGAATCCAAAAAAGGCATCTCAGTCATCATTGACATTACTTTCCCAATCTGCAATTAAAATCTAACGCTGATTAAAATTACAGAGCATGAAAAGAAAAGAAAAGAAAAGAAAAGTTTAGGCAAAGCTGGTACTTTGTTATGTTTTTTGAACCAGATACCTTTTCAAACTCAGGAGGAAAGTTTACCCCTCTAAACCAATTATGCTTTTGACAAAAGATTTCATTAAACCTCCTTTTTTTCTCCTCTCTTTTACATAACATTGCATTTATAGAGTCTTAAACCTTTTGTTGTTTCTAAACATTCCCTTTATTAGAGAGAACTGGGATGGCATTTTAAAAGCAGTCAAAAGGTTTCTGCAAAAATATATTCTTGTTTTAGGCTCTGTTTATTTCGCCGTATAATATTTTATAATAAAAAATATTATTTTATATAAAATGTTGTTTTAGGCTATGTTTATTTCGACGTATAATATTTTACAATAAATAATATTATTTTATGTAAAATGGTTATATATATGTATATATATATATATTTATTTATTTATTTATTTATTTTTCAGTGTTTGGTTGGTACAAGAAAAACAAATTTTTTTATGAACAAATCATAAATTTTTAAATCAAAACACGCTATTATTTTAATATAGTCCATCCCCACTACTATCCTCTCCACTGCCACCACTTCAACTATTGTTCACATAAGTACAAATATCATACAATGTCACCACCATAATTAATGCCACTGCCACCGCCATTCAATTGCGACTACCATCGCATGCGTTGTCGCCCCTATCACTATCATTATTTTCACTATTGCTACAACTATTGCTGTCGTTGCGACTAGCATTACTAACACTATTTCCACGATCACCACCATCATTTCCACCATCACCCTGGCAACTAGGGGTGTTCAATAGACTCGAAAAATTTATGAACCAACTCAACCTGATCTCCATGGATTGGGTTAGTTTGGTTCGATTCTATCAAGTAATGGGTTGCGTCCAAGGTTTTAAAAACATTAAATTGATGTAGTTGATTTGGTTATTGAGTTAAAAGTTTTTTAAACCGACCTAATCCGAGACTCAAAAAATAATATATAAATCACATAAAACTATTATTTATATTATTTGTACTTTTAGTTATAGTTAAAAATGTGTAAGGTAAAAATAAAAAAAGTAAAATTTAAGTCGCTTATCTTGGGATCTTGTACAAAAAATTAAGCTGCTCATAGAATAAGACATATATTATTATTAAAAATATTTTATTTAAAAAAATATTTAATTTAATTGAACAGCGGTTCTAACCTGAACCAATCTAAACCAACCTGAGTTTATTTGGATTGGATTAAGTTGGTTTTAAAACATGAATAGTTCGATTCTAGGTTCAATATTTTAAAACCAACCTTGATTGAGTCGGCTCTAGATTAAGTTTCAAATCGACCCAGACCGACTCATGTTCGCCCTTACTAACAACATCACACTATTGTCTTTGTCGTCTCCTCCGCTATCACCACTTATGTAGTCGTTACCCCACTACCACTATTTCCATTGGCACCCCTATCACCACTGGCACCACCACCTCCACTCTTAGTCCTATTCCAATGCTATCACTTCCATTCTCACCTATACTATCATTACTATTACCACCTCTACTCACAGCACTATGCTGTTGTTGCCGCCGCTACCACCATTATTGTTTTCACCATCACTTTCACTGTCATGACTGTACCATCGCTACTACCACTTTTTCTACTTACATAAAAAGTGACTTATTCTATTTTTTTTATGTAAATCAATTTTGATATTTAAATGTTAAATATTTTACAAAAAAAAAAATTTACATTGTCTTCATCAAACCAAGCAATAAAAATGGGTAAAATATTTTATTAAAAAATATTTTACATTAAAAAAAATGAAGCCTTAGTCCGATTTTCTCACGGATATGATGGGAATTCATTGGGTTTTGTTATGATAATCACCAAATTTTTTTCCTATTTTTCCAACAATGCTAAGTACAACATTGCATGTTTTGCTGCATGTACACGTGTTACTACAAAAAAAAAAAAAAAATTACATTGTAGAATTCACATATTCTATTTACTTATTCTATTTACTAATATAATATTGCTATGTCACTATTTTTTATTAGATAAATTGCATAAATGGACTTCTATTTTATCATAAAATAAAAATAAATTTCAAAATAGGACACGTGTAATTTCACTTAATAAGAACAAAAAAGTGAATGCATTTAGATAAAAGGGGAGTGACAAAATCAGTCTCCAATTGCGGGTGATCTGATCATGTTATTTATTTATTTTCTTTTTCTGTTTTGTCTTGATAATTAAGATAATAAAAAGTTGTGCAATAAGTAAAACTATATTTTACTTTAAACAATTTTGAAATTAAAAAGGGTGGCTGAGTTTAAAAAGGTATTTAGTGCAAGTGGGATGGTCATTTTAAATAATATAATTATATAAATATAGACACTCAGACACAAGGTTTTATGATAATTATAGGAAGAAATGAAGCAAAAAAAAAAGGAAAAAAAGACATGTTATATTCTTAGCTTAGGGGAATAAGGGTAGAGAAGCAGTAAAGAGGGATTGGATGGGAAGGAATTGAATTTGTGGGAGATATGTTTGTACTTGTTTTGTTGATACATATCTTGGCATTCCCATGTGGTAGATTCTTGGTCTATAAGTAGGAAAGCTCTTTTTTTAACTCTTTTTTATGGTGTCCAGCTTTAAACAGTATAAGAGAGAGAGAGTAGCCATCACACATTCACAGAGTTTGAGAAGGTAAATGCACAGTACTGTGCTGATATTTGTTTGACAGTTTTTTCTAAAAAATATAATTTTTTTCATTTATTTATAACATAATATTATTCGATGACTTAGTTACAAGTATCAGATCAATCTAAATTTTTATGTACATAACAAAATCGATGAGTTCTACGTAATAAATAAACAGATCCGATTATAAAAATATATTTAAAAATTAAACCATAAAATGCAAACACCACGGTGCTGTGCAGCACCTTCTTCCATTCCCACATTCACGTGAGGGTTGAGTTGAGAGCCTGACCTCCACCAACCTTTATCAGGGGGGATTCAGGAGGTATTCAGCCTTTAACCTTTTCTATCTCAAAGAAAAAAAAATGCAATTATATATGTGATCATATTTCCTCATTGCATGAATGCATTTTTTTTTTTCCTAAAAAATTTATGTGAACACCCCTTTTGATTCTTTGAACAAGTAATTATGTCAGTATCATATTATAACAGTGAAAATTATTGATAATTGTACAATAATTTCTCTTATTCATTAAGTGTATAATTAAGTACAATATGCATTTTTTTTAGTCTTTTTGTGTACCTTAACTATTTTTTTGTTCTCTATATTGATAATAATTATACTTCGTATTCTTAAATTATGTTAAGGCCCTATTATTTTAGATTTTAGACAAAAAAAACTTGCAATCTGTCCGTTAAAGTACTACTTTTTTAAAGCCTCGCTTGGAGTTAGCTAGCTCTTCTTTGGCATCTTTTAAAAGTCAATTTTTCTTAATTTTAAAAAAACTTTTAAGCTAAAGCATTTGGCATTCTTAAAAAGCTCACAAACTTTTTTTTTTTTTCACTTTTTTCCAAAAAAAAATGCCTAAAAATCTCAGGTACTAATTTTTTTTTAGTGAAATGACTTTATTCTCTCCTATAAAAAATAAAAAATAGTGATAGTATTCCTAACATTAAAGCTTAAAAGCAAAAAGAAAGAGTATATTAGATATTTGAACAAAAAAATATACAAACATTACCTTAAACAAATTATTCTAAACTATTTACCCCTTTTCTTTATTTTTTTTTTTAAATAAAAAAAAATTAAATCTTTTAAAAGTCAAATTTTTTAAACATCCCAAATAAGAGTTAAAATTTTTTTTAATAAATAACTACTGACACATGAGATATCACATTATATGATATGTAAATGTAGTCACCAAAATAGAGAGCATAGCGTTATTAACAAAAAACAAAAATAAATCTTCGTGCGCATTGTCTTATCTTCACGACTGTTATTTTGTTCATCCATGGGTAAATAATATCTATTTTCTTATTGATTCAAATTATAAAACTCATCATACATTTGATATTAAAGTTCAAATTTAAATTAATAAAAATTAAAATATTTTTCGTTTACATTGTATGAACAAATTTATTTTTTCACTTAACAGGCTAAGGAACGACACCACCCTTCATATACCAATAGCTTACTTAATCCTCTCAAGATAAATATGATTTATTTGAATGTCCTCAAAGAATATTTTAAGAAATTTATTGTAAAAAATTACATGAGAAATTTTTAATAGTTTTTTAATTACAAATAAATTAAAAAAATTATACAAAATGAAAATAATACTATTAATAAATAAATCTTCTCTTATCAAAAATAAAAAGTCTATTAACATCTCAAATAAATTAAAAGTAAAAAAAAGTGAAGGCAACTTAGATATTTCAATAAAAAGTAAAATAAAAAATCATATCTCAAACAAATTTAAAATTTTAAAAATTACATAGCCTCAAACAATTTAACCTCATAAGTTTCACTTATTTTATAAAAAACCAAATTAAAGACGGGATTTTATGAGGGGAGTTTCTTATCTAGAAATTATATATAAAAAAAAAATAGTCCCATGTCTATTATTTTTCAAGTTCAGGTGCTATTGTATTCTTATTTCCTTAATATATCCTTAATTTCATTTAAATAGTTAGCATTGATTGTTTAGTTCTCATTTGGTTAATCTAAATAGAAATAATTATAAACATTGAGAAATTTCTCAGTTTAACATTGAGAAACTGAGTTTTAAAATTGAAAAATTCTAAATTGAAAAATTTCTCAATTTTCAAATTGAGAAATTAGTTTAAAACAAAAAAAAATTAAGATGAAAATTGAAATGAAAAATTGGCTTTAAAATTGAGAAAAACAAAAGAAAGCTGAGAAATTTCTTAATTTTTATAAAATGAAAACTTTCATACTTTTCTAAAACTAAGGGATTTTCCAATTTCAAAATAAATCAGAAATTTATTAAATTTTAGCTTTAAATACTTTATTATTATTTTATATTGAATATGAATTTTATTTTATAGGACTCGATGAGTAGGTTTCAAAAATATTAATCTTATTAAAAATAAATGTATATATTAAAAATTATAGAATATTTAAAATTTACAAGAAAATACTTCAGAAAATAAGACCCAACTCTTAACTAAGAGCAAATTTATTATAACTAATTTTTAGATTTAAAAACGGAACTTCATCTTTAAAATTCATAGTAATAAAACTAATACTTATAAATATATTTTAAATATGACTAATAATTAATTAATTAAAAAAAACTTTTTGTTTGTTTTTCTTTAACCAAGTGGTGAGATCAGCGGACAAAAAGGCGAATAATTTGCCCAAAGCTTGTAGAGTAAATGTGTCAATAAATTGGACCAACTCATATAAATTGCCAATCCAAGCTGACAACATGATAATAGATGGTTTAACCCAAGATCTAGTTAGGTGATGGATTTTTAAATTTTTTTTTTCTCGAGTGGTGATCGAGTTATCGATATTGAGTATAGCCACTTGTCGAACCTAACCTGACCAACCAATATTAAATTTTATAAATTTTTACATTTATTATAAAATTATGTTTCTTATTACTTTAATATTTTTGTGTAAAAACAATATAATTTCGTTTATGTGTGGTTTAATTCTTAATTAATGATCTTTTGAATTTTAAATTTATTAAATATAAATGTTTAATTAAAAAAATTATTATAATTAACTAAAAATAAAAGGAACTCAACAAAAAAAATATTCAAAATAAACAAATTTAAACTATTAAATCAAGTTGCACCCATTTATAAACCCGTAAAACCTACAAATTCAAAACTATCAAACTCATTAGTCTATTGCAGTTTACAAAATTAAAAACTAAATATATAGTTAAAGCAGAACCCAATCCAACCCCACCATACTCCTAGTGGAGCATCCATGCTATAAATTTGAAGGCTTAAAAGCACCATTAATACTCACCATAACAAGTACACTTGGTCCCAAAAGAACTGACCCATAATTAAGCACCAGAAGACCTTCAAGTGTCTTCTTCAATGGCTTCAATTCCACATAATTACCACTCTGATTACATCTTCTGTAACGAATTCTGCGACTTCCCAACTCCTTTGGGACCCGGAAACATTGGCGGCGGCAGCGGCAACGGCGGCGCAGCAATGTGGGTCGAGCAAGCCGACTTACCACCCTTCATTGTCGACAATGGAGGAGCACTCGATAATAGTAATCATATGGTGCCACCTCATCACCCTGAAGTGGCGTCATCGTTTTCCATGACACCGTTCCCGGAGCGATTTGGGGTCTCGGACTTCGCCGTTCCCGTGTTGCCGGAGTTCAATAAGGGGTTTCGCGGCATTGCCGGAAGTCAAAGTCTCGAGTTAGCCGGAATCGGATACGGCCGCCAGCATCAGGATGTATGCGAGTTGGCGGAGGACTGCAATGGATTTGTCCCCGATTTCCCGACGACGGTTTATCCCGATTACAATGATAATTATTGGGTACTGAACCACTGATCCTCTCCTTTTGGACCACCACTTTTCTTTTTTACATTTGATTTGGAATTCATGTTTTCATTGAATATAATATTTTCTTTCTGCATGGCTTTTATGAACCCAAATTTTAAATATGGACCGTTAAAATATTATATCCGTCGATTCTTAAATGTTTGATATTGATATTTTTCAATACATCGATGATGTTCGATTCGTAATTTAAAATACTGAACATCATATATAGAAAATAGCCATATAGAGTACAATAATATAGCAAACTCTATTATATTATATCATTTGTGGATTTTGATAAGAAAATACTTTGATTTATAGGGTTTTCAAGGTACTCAAGTACCAGCAATGGAAGAACCCAGCTTGAAGGTTGGAAAATACACGGTAGAAGAAAGGAAGGACAGAATTCTCAGATATTTGAAGAAAAGACATCAAAGGAACTTTAACAAGACTATCAAGGTCTCTCTCTCTCTTTCTCTCTCTCTCACCGCCCTACAATTTTTCTTTTTCTTTTTATTCACATATATAGTTTGCTCTTTGTATTAAGTACAGTATGAATGTCGCAAAACTCTAGCCGACAAGCGGGTTCGAGTTCGTGGAAGATTCGCTAGAAACAACGAGCTCTGCAAAGGAGAAGCAGTTACGAAGAAGAAGATCATCAACAACAATCCTCATGACGTCGACGGAGAATTCTACAACGACGACACTGTGAAGGTACTTAATTTCCTCCAAACGGAATATTTAATTAAACTGTTCTAAATTCTCTCATCAATAGCGTCCAATCAGTCTTCCAAATTGCAATATCAGTACCGGTATTAGCAATACTATTATGAATCAGTTGACATATAATATCCACTGATACATTAATAGATATTATAAGAAGCTCAAATTTTTGTAAAGCCAATTGTATGAACTTTCCTACAATTTGCAACAACCATCTTAAAGTTTATCTAATCTTGATACAACACATATGCAATGAATTCTCTCTCTCTCTCTCTCTCTCTCTCTCTATATATATATATATATATATATATATATGTGTGTGTGTGTATGTATGTGGGTTTCATCTTTTGCTTTAATTTTCCAGATCAAACCTGACGGAGAAGATTGGCTACAACTACAAGAGGCCATGGCCAGTCTCATGTATTTGCCATATATTTCTGGGTGATACGATTCATGCGAAGATCGACCCAGAAAAGATTTAAATATGCAAGTTTCATTGTGTACAAGTATTCTTAAGGAAGATTTTATTTGGTTTCAAATTTTCAATCTGAGTATCTATTGCTGGTTCTAAAATTTTGAGCACTATGATTTGGATAAGCAAATCAAGAATAGAATGCCTGCTGATCAAAAAAAAGAAAAAGAAAAAAAAGAATAGAATGCCCACTCCCAGCTGTGGCAGTACTGTACATATTGGGCATGGTTTTGTTGCTGTATCTTGTAAGGATCATAATACTAATAATAGACAGTTTGCCTGCTACATTTTCTCGATCGGCTTTGTTTGCAATAACTTTTACTAAACTCTTTTTTTCATCATGTTCAAAATTTTTAAATATCTTAATCTAATTTTTTACTTTTGTAATTTTCATGTACAAATGAAGAATGCCCAGCTTGTGCCATTTTTTTTTGGAGTAAATTATACTTACACTTCATGTATTTAACAGTTATATCACTGTCACTTTCTCTAGTATCTGAAATATGATTAGATTTTTTTATTTTTTATTTTTTGTAACACTTAGGTCCAAAAGTTAACTTTCTATTAATTTTTAGATGAAAAAATAGTATTTTTACACTTACATTCCTGTTGTATTTGTTTTTACACTTACCCTCTCTGCTTTCTTTGTTTTTTGTTTTTTATTTTTTTAATTACAAAATTTTATTTAAAAATTTTTAATTAAAAAATAAAAAATTACTAAATAC
>JAOTRH010000025.1:892750-941669 GCA_034768845.1 Heliamphora exappendiculata
GAGAAAGACAGACGGAGTACGTTCGTAGCCGATCCTTGGTGGTGTTCCAACGATCGTGGAGCCGTTTTATCCTGGAATAATGACACCGGTGGAATACCTACAACACCATCGGTAGGCGGCGAATCATTTTTAAGGAACTGCGATTGCAGGACTCGGTTTGTAAGTTCTATTCATGTTGTTTATGTTATTTTATTTTTCTGTAATTTCAGATTATTGTAATTGTTGAAAGTTAATAAAGATGTATTTTCTGGATCACTGAGCTTGTATATATTTACGGCGTTAGATTATCTCCCAATATTATGATGGTAACAGTAGGTGTTTGGGTGATTACTAGCATCATAGTTATACAACTTCATTGTTACTGATACTAGTTGTTTGATTTTTGATTTATTTATTTTATTTTTTCTGGGGGAGGAGAGTTTGGGGTGGGTGAATGAGAAAATAATCATGAGACATGAAGGAGATGAAACTAACTAGATTGAAACTGAGGTCAGGAAATAAGACCATGTGTTGCTGGGATGGTTTCTTTGGAAAGTTAGAACAAGAATATATATATAATAATATAAATAAGTAAAATCGCATAGAGTAGCCTCACGGTCTTAGTTTCTATCCCGATATCTGGAAACAAGAAAGAAGCTGATTGTAATGGCCCAAAGTCAATTTCGATAAGAGCCAATTGATTTCTCTCGACAAGAGTTCCTTACAGAACTTCCAGACCATTGAAGTGTAATATAAAAATGGTAGTTAATTCCATTTTTCTATATTTTTTTCAGTTCCTTTTTTTTCTCAAAAAGTGGAAGGCAAAAGAAGGTAAAGGATCACTTGGCCAGCGATAGTTATTTACTTAATGGAGGAATGAAAGCATACTTGGATTGGATTCGTTGGAAGTATTTTATGTGATTGAGTTCTTCTTATAGTATTGCATTTATTGCTTGTTTTTGTTCTTTATGTGCGATCTACTACATTTAATCCTGCAGATCCTGGCATTATTTCTAAATTTGTTTCTAAGATGTTGAATAAACACAATTCAAAGCTTGAGTTATCAGCCAAGTCTAGAAAATTTGATGAACATGGCACTGCGACACATTCTTCTCCATCATCAGCTCCTAGAAGTTCCTTGGCAGGATTAAACACCAGTGGAAAGGTTCGGGAGGAGAAGAAAGGAGAATTGATATGCAGGCAGAACCCCCTAGTAGAACATCATTTTGTTGTGGTAGCTGATCAACAAGGCACTGGTGAAGATGCATTGTATTTGATGCAGACTAGTTACTTGCCTTTCATTCATAAAATATTGAAATCTTATGATCATCGAAAGGCAAAGTCCAAAGAGATAGTATAGGTGTGGCCCAACATTGGCAAATCGATTTTGGAAAGCTTATTTTTTATTAGAAACTGATGGGGAAATATATGACATTGCCTAGTCAGGACTTGACCTATTGGACTTAACCCATTAGGGAACACGACCCAAATATAGTTCTGATTACAAAGCCCCGGCTTGTGAGGGCACCTCCGACTGATCAAGGAGAACCAATATGGCCACTGATTAGCACATTACATTTGCCTGGCTGATCAGCCTATATGCCGACCAAGAACGTGCGTGCTCATCACTACACGTAGGGTATCCCGGGAATCCTCAAAGATTCGGCATAACAACCTTTACATGGTCCATTAGCCACGCGTCCTCATCATTATATAAGTAGGGCATAGACGAATGATGCATGTACGCTTTTTTCAGAATCATTCTCTAACGGTTTTCCTTTTAGCTTGGAGCTTACTCCATCGGAACTCTAACTCGACCGTTGGAGGGATTGTGTTGGAATCCTCTCTGGCATTCTCTTTAATGGTTGTTTACTCTTACAGGCTCCTAGAGAATCATAGAAGCCCATTCATGGATTGAGCACCAACATTTGGTGCCATCTGTGGGAACAAGTTCAATTCGCAGATATTGAACATTCTTTCTCTCTTTGGTGTTCTGTCTATTGGATGGTTCAAACGAGGTCAATGGCTGAGGAACAAACTCATGTATGGTTGGACCCAGCCGCTAGGGTGCCGGAGGACCCTCCCCAATCTGATCCAATGCAACAGCAATTCCAACACCTTACGGAGGGGATTTTTCCAACTTATCTAGCAAAACAGAGAACTATTAAAACAAGTGAGGGACCCGAGTGATGTCCCAATCCCTCTTAGGTCATTGCGGCATTAGGGGGATGAGCAGAGGGAAGGTCGTGGGGACGACAACCGGGTGAGCGCAGCTCGCACCTTGTCACCGGGGGACGACGAGATGGAAGAAGTGGCGAGTAGGGTCAACTTGGTAGCTCCGCCCTCTGTACGACGGCAACCAGACGAGGTGAAAGATAGGGTAGACAACTCTGATGTGTCCACAGCATGGAACGAACAACTATGTGAAGTAAAGGCCCAAATCAATGACATGTTGCAGGCTATTAGGGCCAAAACCCCCTCTATCTTGGACGATCTGATGCATAAAATGGGATCCCCATTCACCCCGACGATCATGGCGACTCTTCCTCCGAAATTCAAGATGACCCAAATAGACCTCTTTGATGGCACTTCGGACCTTTTAGATCATCTGGACACTTACAAGTCCATGATGTTCCTCCACATTGTTATGGAGGAAGTCATGTGTAGAGCATTGCCAACCACACTAAAGGGCCCTATAAGGATTTGGTTCTCGAAGTTAAAGCCTATGTCTATCGAATCCTTCCCCCAACTGAGCAAGATGTTCATGAGCCACTTTATAGGCGGTCAAAGGCATCGAAAACTAACAACCTCCATGCTGAACATCAAACAAGCAATGGGGGGAAAGCCTTAGGGAGTATGTTAACCGTTTCAACCATGAGGCGCTCCAAGTGGACGAGGTGGGTGACAATGTAGCCCTAACGGCCTTTATGGGGTGGGCTCTTGCCGTATCGGTTTCTCTTTTTCCTTTCAAAACCCCTCCGACGGACATGGCCGAGCTCATGTTGAAGGCTCGAAAACACATGAACGCAGAGGATGTAGTAGATGCGAGATGCTCCAAGTCTCAATATCCACCGTCAAAGGCAAAAAAAAGATCGAAGGACCTAGAGCAATGTGAAAACAGGAGGTTAGCTGATCAAACAAAGGACAAAAGGTCTGATCAAACTTTAAAGAGACCAGATGATATTAGGTATCAACGATACACCACCCTTAACAATTTGTTGGAGCAGGTTTTGCTTTATATCAAGCGGGACCCAAATCTGAAATGGCCCGACAAACTAAAAACTCCCCCCCCGCGAAGTGATCCAAGAATAAATACTGTCACTTCTACAAGGATCATGCACATGATACGAAGGACTGCCACGATTTGAGGGACCAGATAGAAAAGTTGACCAGTCAAGGGAAGCTGGACTATTTTTGGCTCGAAAGACGGCCAGATCGCGAAAAGGAGCCCCGTCGACCAGAAAAAGAACTAGCAGCACGAAACGACAAAAGACTGAACCCCCCGGTATGGAGATCAGGACAATTGCAGGAGGGTTCACCGGAGGAGGCACTTCTCGATCATCAAGAAAAGCTCATTTGAAAAGACTTAGAGACAAGTCTTACCCAGTGAGAGAGCGAGACACACGGGCGGAGCTGGAAAGAGCAGATAAAATAACCATCTCATTTTCTGACCAGGACTCCCTAAATGTTCAATATCCACACGATGACCCCGTCGTTATTAGTCTGCTGATCAGCAATCACACGGTATGAAGAGTTATGGTGGATAACGGGAGCTCAGCGGACATCCTCTTTGTTAATGCATTCGATCAGATGAGGGTGGGGAGAGACAATCTCCAACCCATGCTCTCACCCTTGGTGGGTTTTGTTGGTGATAAAGTCTACCCACTCGGGGTCCATCGAAGTGAAATACCTAGGAGAGCACGGGGTCGGGTATGCCCACCTCCTTATTAAATTCCTGGGAGAGCATAGGGTTGGGTATGCCTGGGGTGACCAGGCATCAGATAGGAAGTGTTGCGTTACCTCCCTTAAAGAGCATACTCCCAGGGAAGGCCTCAGTGTAGAAGAGATGGAGGTCAGGGAGAAGCAAAACCCGCGGAGGGCCGAACCTGCTGAGGATCTGAGAGATGTGTGTGTAGATCAGGACAACCCGCTCTAGACAGTGAAGGTAGGGGCTTAACTATCAAGTCACCTGCGAGAGCCCATGGAGAAATTCCTCTCCACGAACAAAGGCGTGTTTGCCTGGTCAAACAGCAACATGCATGGGATAAACCTAACCATTATGGTCCACTGTTTGAATGTAGACCCGACCAGAAAGCCAGTAAAATAGAAACAATTGGTATTCGCCAAGCAGAGGCAAGAAGCTATACTTGAGGAGGTGAACAACTTGAAGGCCGTAGGATTCATCAAGGAGACATTGTATCCTGACTGGTTGGCTAATTTGGTGATGGTTAAGAAGCAGAATGGAAAGTGGAGAATGTGCATAGACTTCACTTACCTAAATAAGGCTTGTCCCAAGGCTAGTTATCCACTCCTACAGATTAACCTCCTGGTTGATTCCACGGCAGGTCACGAGCTTTTAAGCTTCATGGACGCATTTTCTAAGTATAACCAAATTCTCATGCACACCCCTAACTAGGAGAAGACGTCCTTCGTGACTTTGAAGGGACTATACTGCTACCGAGTTATGTCCTTCGACTTGAAGAATGTCAGGGCAACGTATTAACGGCTGGCCAATTCAATGTTCAAGGATCAGATCGGTAGAAATATGGAAGGTTACGTCGATGACATGCTGGTCAAGAGAAGGAAGGCTGATCAGCATCTAGATGGCCTGACAGAGGTCTTCACCGTCCTACGGAGATATGGAATGAAGCTCAACCTGGCCAAATGCACGTTCGGTGTCTCATTTGGCAAGTTTCTGGGTTTCTTGGTCAGCCAAAAGGGATAGAGACTAATCCCATTAAGATAAAAGCAATTCTGGAGATGCAATCCCCATCCACAACCAAAGAAGTGCAAAGATTGGCAGGGAGGGTAGCTACTCTGAATCAGTTCGTTTCTAAAGCAACAGATAAATGCCTCCCTTTCTTCAAAGTCCTCCGCAAGGCTTTCACTTGGAACGAGGAATGTGAAGAGGCCTTTAAGAAGCTAAAATTGTATTTGACCAGACCTCCTCTGCTATATAACTTAGTTCCACACGAAGACCTATACTTGTACTTTGCTGTGTCCAGCACCGCTGTGAGCTTGGCCCTGGTCAGGCTAGTGAATGACCAGTAGAAACCGATTTACTATACGAGTAAGGCTTTTTAGGGCGGGGAGAGTAGATACCCAAAAACAGAAAAGTTAGCCTTCGCGCTGATGGTGTCGGCCAGAAGGTTGAGGCCATATTTCCAAGCGTACACAGTGATTGTCCTTACTAACCAACCTCTAAAGAAGATACTGCAGAAGTCCAAGGCCTCGGGCAAGCTCGTGCAATGATTAATCGAATTAAGATAGTTCGACATCGAATATCGACCCAGATCAGCGTTCAAAGGCCAGGCTCTGGCAGAATTTGTTATCGAGTTCACCTGAGAGAATAGACCGACACCCATAACAGTCGCTGATTAGATTAGTAACAGAGCAGTGGAGTAGCTCGGGGAGCCTGGGCGAGAGGATTCAGCGATAGATTAACTCTTTGACCCCCAGCAAACGTGGACGATGAATATTGACGGATCCTTAAGGAAAGATAATGGCGGTGTGGGGCTGATCATAACCTCGCCTTTGGAGATTGCCTAGAGCAGACCATCCGGCTAAATTTTCGGGTGACCAATAATGAAATGGAGTACAAAGCATTGGTGCATGGGCTAAGGATGGCCAAGGCGTGCGAGGCAACACACTTGATGGATAGCATGGATTTCGGTTGGTAGTACACCAGGCTAGCAGGACTTATGAGGTGAAAAACGAGAAACTCATGCAATACAAGTCTTTAATTGAGGATTTACTTAGAGGTTTCCAGCAAGTAAAATTACAACAAGTCTCACGGAGCGACAACCAAGCGGCCGATCGATTAGCACAGTTAGACTCGTCGGCCAATGATTTGGTCAAGCAGGGGGTCGTGTGGGAGGTTACTGACTGCACTAGTATCGAAAGTCCGTTGACAAGGCCGGAGGTCATAGAGATACATGACATCTTATGGACCTAGGCTATCGTAAAGTACCTTGAGGCGGGGGAATTGCCGGAGGATAAGAAGGAAGCTAGGAAGTTAAAATTTAGGGCTATGAGAAACACCATTTTGGAGGAAATCTTATACAAAAGGGGATCTCGACGCCCTACTTACGATGCGTATCAAAGCAGGAGGCATAGTACGTGCTTAGGAAAGTTCATGAAGGCATGTGCGAAAATCACTCTAGATCCAGATCCTTGTTCAGAAAGATCGTGAGGGCAGGATACTACGGGCCTACCACGATGAACGACGCTAAGAATTATGTCAAGAAGTGTGACAAGTGCCATCGTTTCGTAAACGTTGCAAAATAGCCACTAGTTGACCTGAAGGTGCTGACCAGCCCGTGGCTCTTTGCTCAGTGGGGTTTAGATCTGGTCAGGCCGTTTCTCATGGCAAAAAGGTAGATAAAATTTTAGGTGGCCGCCATAGACTACTTTACGAAGTGGGTAGAGGCCGAGCTACTGGCCAAAATTACCGAAGCGAACATCACCCAGTTTGTATGGAAGACCATCGTTTGTAGATATGGTATCCCGAGGGTGCTAGTCACGGACAATAGCAAATAGTTTGACAATAGGAACTTCTGAAAGTTTTGTTAAGAACTCAATATTCAGTTGCATTTCGCCTCTCCTGCCCACCCACAGTGCAATGGCCAAGTGGAAGTCACTAATAGAACTCTGCTAAAGATGTTGAAGACTAAACTGCAAAAATATAAGGGGTTATAGCTCGAGGAACTCCCCAATGTGTTGTGGGCTTACAAGACCACCGCCCGTACACCCACAGGGGCCACCCCTTACGTTTTGGTGTTCGGCCATGAAGCAGTCATCCTGGTGGAAATAGGTCTGACCAGCGCACGAGTAGAACACTTCGATCAAGAGCACAACGATCAAGAGCTAAAGGTAGACCTAGACCTCATAGAAGAAATCAGAGAGCAAGCTGCAATTAGAATAATAATTTACCAAGAGAAGATGCGCAAGTACTATAAATCTTGTGTAAGGGAGAGGAATTTCAGACAAGGGGACTTAGTGCTCAGAGAAGTGATCTTAGCTACAAAGAACACTTCAGAGGGTAAACTGGGGGCTAACTGGGTGGGGCCCTATGTTGTCAAACTCTCATGCGGCAAATGAGCATACAGACTCCAAACCATGCAAGGTAAATATTTAACTCACCTTTGGAATGCGGAGCACCTACGGAGGTATTATCCATAGGTACAGTAGAATTTGAAAGTTGAATTTTATTTTCTAAGTCTACAATGTATGAAGACGCATTTAATAAGAGCTCTAAATGAAATTTACCCTGCATCAAGTACTTTCTCACAATTCTTTTAGCCGCAAATCCCAAGTTCACGACAAGATTGAGCATCAAGGGCCTGGACCTAAGGGTTAGAGGGTAGGGCAGGTTACAAGATGATGAGCCTCCAGCATGAAGGGCCCGAACCTAAGGGTCAGAGGGTAAGGCATATCACAAAATGATCAGCCTCTAGCATGAAGAGCCCGGACCTAAGGGTTAGAAGGCAGAGCAGATCATAAGATGATAGCCTTCAGCATGAAGGGCCTGGACCTAAGGGTCAGAGAATAGGGCAGATCGCAAGATTATCAGCCTCCAGCATGAAGGGCTCGAATCTAAGGGTCAGAGGGCAGAGAGAATCACAAGATGATTAGCCTCGAGCATGAAGGGCTCGTGCCTAAGGGTCAGAGGGTAGGGCGGATCACAAAATGACCAGCCTCCAGCATGAAGGGCCTGAACCTAAGGGTCAGAGTGCAGGGCAGACCACAAGATGATCAGCCTTCATCATGAAGGGCTCGGACCTAAGGTCAGAGGGCATGGCAGATCACAAGATGATTAGCTTCCAGCATAAAGGGCCTGAACTTAAGGGTCAGAGGGTAGGGTAGATTACAAGATGATCAACCTCCAGCATGAAGGGCCTGGACCTAATGGTCAGAAGGCAAGGCTTATCACAAGATGATTAGCACCGCGGTCGAAAGGAGGATGATCAGGACCAGAGGTCCAAAAAGCATTCACCTACTTTTTAACAGAAAGAAAGCACATGAGGAAAATGAAGGGGAGAACACAAGCACATAAGGTCAACATTTTCACTACATCACAAAGAAAAAATACTTGAAAAATAAGGCAACGATCAGAGTAATCATTTATACCCAGCAGCAGCAATTGTATATCAAAAAAATGGGCAAAATGTTCAAGCCCCACCTATAAGCCAGGAACTGCTCACATCATGAATAATTCCAAACATCAGAAACATTCAAACCTTAAATGTGCACAAGAATGTTTTAAAACAAAAACCACATAACTGGACAAATTAAAATGTTTTTTAGGAAATAAGGAAGAGAGGAAAGTAAATGAGCTAAGGCCCCTGAGCGCCATCGTCTTCAGCATGGTCAGCCACTCTGGATGCGTAGGAGGCAGTGTTATCGTTTTTGACCTCAGGCGAGCCAGCCACCGTTGAGGCGCCATCCTCTTCAGGCTGGATCATTGAAAATTCCTGATTAGGAAAGGCGATTTGAGCTTGTCGACGAAAAGCCTCGAACCTAAAGTTCCATTGCTCGATAAGAATGACTTTACCATCCATCGAGTCCATGTATTCGGCGATATGTTGGTTGGTGATCTGTTTGAACTCGCAAGAATCCTTGAACTCTTCGATGAACCCAATCTTCCCCCGAGCATTAATGAACTCCTTCTCTCGGCATTTGTGCTCCAGATCAGTAATGATTGATTGTTTGGACTTTAGGTCCGCAGCCATCTCCTTTTTCTCTCTGATCAGCTCACCCATAGCATTCTGAAGCTTCTCTAAATCAGCTTTAAACATTTGTTCTCATGCTTCAGGGGCTCTATTTGTTCCTTCACTAGTTTCACTTGTTGGCCTGCGGTGATCAATCTGCTCTTAGCAGCTTTCCATGCATTGTGGTATTCATTCATCTAGACCACAGCATGGTGACCTAGGGCAATAACTTTAAAAAAAATGTGTGGATGAAAAGGAAGACAAGACCACACTCACCTTCGCTATCTCCTGGTGAAAACGGTCTCCAACAGCGTACGGGGAAAGCGCACGCTTGGCTTCTTGGTCGGTGGGAGGAATTGAACCTTCAATCACTTTGGCTTTCCTTCCACAAAGATCGATTGCTCAGCCATATCTTGGGCAGAGAGGAGAGAGGGAATGATCTTCTTTGGCTATGCGCTCGAACTCGACAGGCCACCTCATGAGCTGCCGTACAGCCCTTTTTCAAAGTAAAGTATTTAGCCTCGCTGTGCGGGTTCCCAACAAGTTGATCAGACTTCTTCGCCACCTGTTCTATTCTTACCTCTTTCTCTTTCTGCCTTTGAGTAGAAATCTTTGGTAGTTTAGCAGAAGGGGCCCTAGAACTATAGGCTCCCTCAGCAACTCTCTTATCTTTCAACTCCTTCAGCCTCCTCTGAACCTCCTTGTCTACCTTGTCCATTTTCCCTGGAAAGTACACAACCTGATTAGCTAACAGTAAAGGAAAGTGCAGTTCAATAGAGAAGGGAAAAAAGAAAAACAACGTAAGTCACCTGACATCTTAGAAACCTCTATAACCTCCTGTAAGCAAAATAAATCTAGGACATCAAAAGTAGGTTCGGGTCCAAGGAGATACTCACTAAGACTATCCGGGGTAACCAGGGTAGCCCAGGCCCTATCCTCATTGTTGGGAATGTATACTGAAAAATCATGCTTTTTATGTATTTTATTTTGGATCCCTGGCATATTAATGAGAAACATTTGAGATGGTTTTGCATTTATGGTTTTATATTTACATTTGTGATGTATGAATGCATAGTCCGTATATTCTATCCAGTATTTAACTCGGTGCGTGCTGCACTGAAGATCGGGTCAAAGGTTCTGACAGATTATACAGGTAGGCTCACAATCGTAATGGACCCGGACATTCTATTGGTACGATTGTAGTACATCGTTATAGTAGCTGGTCTTGGCTAGGTCGAACAGATCGAATTTAGGTTTTGAAAATTTGATGTTCGACCTCGATGTGTTAGTACACTTTGAGTGTATTGAACGGGATTAACGGGATGATCGATTCTATACTGACTATATGAATTGATTCACATCCCGTATTATCATGTATTGCACGAACTCTTAATTCTGAAGTGATTGATTAATTGTGTTAAGATAATGTATAGTACTTCGAGTCGTCAATGGCTGAGATTTTCTCTATGAGATCAACAATACCGATGAGTTGGGTACTAGCGTTATTTGTCCGATGATTTATAATCAGCTGACGAAAATCACGTTCGATTTAGGTTGAGGAATACCCTCTCGTGTGCTTTGCTTATAGGTTTGATTATGCTAAACCTGTAAGTGGATCTTCGGATCCGACATATCAAAAGATTAAGCGGTGTGGTTGTGAGGAGAAGAGAATAATTAAATCGAGTTGTCAGTAACCTAATTTATTTATCGGGAATCCATATCTTAAACGTGGGGAGAATTCAGCGCATTTGATAATTGGAGACTCAAGACATAATTAGAGTTAGGACCGGGAGTTCAGACAGGACCTTTAGTGGAATAAGTTCTGGTTTGTACGGGAAATGATCTAACTCGGGAATAGAGTTAGGGATATCCGATTTTTTCTTACGGTTAGCCCGAGTCCTATACTTACTCGTGATTTCTCACGTAACCCATTATACGCACGGATATTTTTCTTGTTGGTTTCGGTAATTATTTAATTTAATTAGAATGTTGATTTTACCGCCGGGGACATTCGAGAATTAAATTAAATTAATGAGGGGCGGTATTGGTGTTTGGCACACCTAGGGATTACTCCCTAGGTAGCCGGCCCTAGAAGATGGTGGGATTAATTATTTATGTTAAGTATATTTTTTATATCATTTTAGGAAAGATGATATATACTTAATATATATTTGATATATATTCTTATATATCAAAGGAGGCTAATTAATCAATATATAATCCTAATACTCTATGATAGCCGCCGACCTCCTCACCTCTTTGGCAATTATTTTTATTTTTTAGAGATCATTGTGTTAGAAGAAACCAAGGTAGGAAGAACACTTTGATTGGAATCGATGCCAACACATCTTGATCGTCGTAGTGCGTTCGGGTCATACGTGAGAAGGTTGCAAAGTCGTCTTCAACGTATTCAAGATTTCTAAAAACTTATCGATAAGTTTCATAAAGGTATTAAACTATTAAAATTTGTATAGTTCTTGTTTTTCATGAAAATCGCATACGTCATTTTTACGGTCACGACGTCGATTCAAAAAATCATTCTTTCCTTTTTTTTCGCTGCGCGGCTCTCTCTCCAACACTCATATGCATGAGCAAGGTCCATAATTCTTTTCCTATTTTTCAGAGATCTCTGTATTTTTAGCACGACCTAAACATAAACCCTACTCAAGTCAGTGATGGTTCAGCTGGAAAAATTGTGCAGAGAACAAGAATGCAAAAACAAAAGTGCACTAACCATCTTTGGGTGGCTCTTCCCAGATTCGTTGGACCCTTGGAGCGGCATCATCCATGATCTGCCAGGGTTAGAACTCCCAATTATCCCCGGAGACGAAGAAAAAGCAGCTCCTCTAGTGCTTGTTTAAGGAAGGAAGACCGGTGACTAAACCTCCCTTGTCACGGGCCTAAAGGCTCATGTATTCGTAGAGGTGCTGTATTGGTTTGTAGTACCAAAATAATTCTTGGAGGGTCAGACACTTTTCTCGACCACCAATCACTTGCCAAAGGACCATGCTCCCAGTTAAAATCCTCCAGGTGATGGGAATCACTTGACGAGGGGTAACCCCCAGAAAATGAAGGAGTTCCCTTGTAAAAGAAGGAATGGGGAAAGCGAAGACCTGCTTAAAAAGCTCCTTCGAAGAAATAAAATTCTCCCTCTAAGTCCGAGCAAGCACGTTCGTCAGGTGTAGGTACTCTAAGATGGGTTGTGTTGGGAATTTGAAATTGAACCCGACTGTGTTCCAAGTCTTGGCTCTCGATGGTGGAGGCGATTCAAGTAGTAGTGAAAGGAACGAGGAAACGCCCTACTTGCACGTGTAGGTGTTGCAAAATGGCATCCCGTTGGACTTGGTCGGAGGCCAACGCTTCCAAAGAAGCAGTCTCATTACCAGTAGAAGGTCTGGAGGAAGAGGCCCCCTCGCAATGAGAACGCCTCACTACTAGAGGCTCCTCTGAGCCTTCTATAAGTGAACTCTCGTCGACTATATAGAATTGAGGGATTGAAACTATATGACGAACGGGGGCAGAGCTAAGAGGTTCTGGGCATGTGATGCTAGTGGATGAAGGTTCTTGAATCCCAAGGAAACGAGGGTTGAGGAGTGTAGAACCAGAAGACATATTCTCACCCGGGTTCGAGAGATTACCAGGCATAATCTCAAGAAAAGAGGATTCCACCTCCTTCGAAGAACTGGACACGGCTATTTATCCCTTACCCTCAGACATAAATGATTAGGGGTAGAGCGTATCGGAACCCTAGCGACTCGAATAAACTAAAACCCTAGGGATCCTTAGGAAGAGGACTACAAATGGGGAAACTAAAATCGTGTCTAAGAAACGGTAAAAACCCAATCGATCACAGAAAATGAAAAGCGAAAGGGAGGAAGAATTACCCGGGTGTAGGAATGCAAGTTAAGAAAGCTTCGCTGTGAACGACACTCTCAACTAGCGATGGAGTTGGGAAGGCTTTTCATTCTCTCGAAGTGTAGCCAGGGAGAAAATAATTCCCCCATTTCACTCACAATTCAAAACCTAATGATTGTCTTGGATAATGGACGAAGGAGATTGATCCCAGGCTTGGCCAATCCACGGCTGGGAAAACTCCCATGGAAATGGGGACTTAGAATCTGGGAGCATCAAACACGCAGTGTGCGGCGGTTGAAGTGCATCTTAGGGAAAACATTTGTGGGCTGCCGTTCACCTCATTGGGAAACTTACTAATTGATTACTCGCATTAAATGAGCCGTCGTCGTGACGCCAAAGGTCATGAAAAGTACCCAGGGACGTTTGACAACCGCTTCCAAGTCCCAAGGGACCCAGCCTGGACTGGAGAAGCTTCCAGACCAAGGTTGTAGTCTCGCTTAGTTCTGCTGGTCAGGAAACAATGACTGAGAATAGGAGATTACTGATGGAAAAATATATGACACAGCCCAGTCAGGACTTGACCCATTAGAGAACACGACCCAAATATAGTTCTGACTACAAAGCCTTGGCTCGTGAAGACGGCTCCAATTGATCAAGGAGAACTAGTATGGCCATTAATCAGCACATTACATTTTCTGACTGATCAGCCTATATGCTGACTAGGAACACGCGTGCTCGTCACCGCGCGTAGGGTATTCCGAAAATCCTCAAAGATTCGGCATAACAATCTTTACATGATTCGTTGGTCACGTGTCCTCATCATTATATAAGTAGGTCACAAACGAATAATGCAGGTACACTTTTCTCATAATTATTTTCTAACAGTTTTCTTTTTAACTTGAAGCTTATTCTACCGTAAATCTAACTTAACCGTCAAAGGAATTGTGCTAGAATCCTCTCCGACACTCTCTCTAACGGTTGTTTACTCTTACAGGCTCCTAGAGAATCATAGAAACCTATTCATGGATTGAGCACCAACAGAAACATTAATTTTTTCGTTTTAGAAAATATTTAAATTGCTAGCTGTGTGGGCTTGCCATATTTGTTTTAGGCTAGGATTTTCTTGCAATCTTACCAAATTGCATGCTATTTCTTTAATGTTGCCATCATTAGGTTTAATATTCACATGCTTAATTGACAATTTTTGATTTCTATGACCGTGAGTATGATTGTTCTTTAATTTTGATATCACTAGATTTAATTGCTTTGATTATTAATTTTGAGTTATTGAATCAAGAACATATTTAATTTTTGATAATTTGGTTAACTTTTACAATAATTTAATTAAAATAGTCTTAATTATGCTTTGCTTATACTATACACCAGCAATCCAGTACACAGTTTAGTAAAAAAGTGCTAACATTCCTTGCGATCGCAATGTCCATTTGTTGCGGTTGTGACAAATATGTACTGACATGTGTCCGGGTGTGATTCTGATCTTCACGACCGCGACCTTGTGGCTTTCGATGCTTGCGACGGTAACATTTGCGTGTTACGGTCGCCATCTTAGTTTATTTCCAGTAAGTCTAAGCTTGTTCCAGTAGCCTGTTTCTGCTTGTATAGTATTCTGATTGATTACCAGTATGTAATTTGAAGTGTAAATCAGTATGTTTAAAGCTTAGAATATCTTAGACTTATTTCTTCTTTGTTTGAATCCATGTTATACTTAGTTTAATTTTGAAATAATTAAGGTTTGCTAGCTTCATTTACATGATTTCATGCTTTATGTATCACATGCGGTTTGCTTCATGTATCATTTAGCTAGAATTTGCATGCCTTAGGGTCTATAAATTTTTTTATTCTTTGTTTGGCATTCTATATACCTATATTATGTATTTTCATTATTCAATTTTGAATGTTCTCTCTTTATCCATATTTTTTGTATTTGCATACATTTGAAAAACAAAATAAAAGAACCAATAATGATTAGTAGAGGTTAGCTTTACGGTTAGACGAACGGAGTGCCTAATACCTTCTCCAATTTGTACCATAGTTCATGAACCCTTATTTTTCCTGGTTAACGTCTTTAAAGATCAGTGGCTCATTTTTGTTTTTCTTGATTTTTTCTCAAAAAATATGTGGCAATTCCATTTTTCAATAAAAAAATGATTTTCAAGACTTTTTGGTTTTCGAGGTATTAAAAAGATTTTTAAATTAACTAACCCTAAATTCCAGCGCCACAACCGAGATCTTCCCTTAACCTTGTGCTAGTTCTAGATGTGAAGAGGATCCATGGTAAGGTCAATGATTCTATTACACAATTTTCGCAGATTCACAAGTCCACTCAGTGGAATTTACAAGAGTCTATGGCTAAGTACAAACAATCAACAAATAAGTAGTGGAATTTGATATGGGTGATTTTGTGTATGCTTTTCTTACCGAAGATTGATATTCAACTTGAGAGTATAACAAGTTAGTTGCTACAAATTGGTTCACTGGAGATTATTTATATTTAGAAAAATAATTTGAATGCTTATCGTCTTTAGCTTTCGAGTCATATCCTTTCATCATATGTTTTTTTACAAGAAACATTTAGTTCTATGTCGTGGATGCTTCCAATGAGAATTCAAATTGGAGGGCAAAACCTTCCTAAGTTGAGAATGATGATAGTCTTTCATTCATGAAAATCTACGACCATCGAAAAAGCCAAACAATGATAGTAGATGTGCGACCCAACATTCGTAGATCGATTTGGAAGGCTTCTGTTTAATTGGAAACGTCAATTTTACCATTTTATGAAAGATTTAAATTACTAATTACTTGGGATTGACAAATCCATTTTAGGCTAAGACTTTTTTTTTTGCGATTTTATTTTGATTCCAGTTTTAAAATTTAAGCTCAATTCAAATCTTTTTAGTATTAGTAGGTTTTCAAAAAAAAAATATTTTTGCTTTGATGGTACGTATTTTTATTTTTTTACTTTACTAGCAAGTATTGCCTTTTTTTGTTTATTTTCCATTACGTGACATCCAGTTATATAAAAAAGGACCTTAGAAAAATTTAGATTTAGATTTATAAGATCAGAGAGAGTTTCTCTTTATTTTTGTGTGTATTAGATAGAGTATCTTTTTATTTCAAATAAGCTTGTGGATTTTACTGTTAGTATTGTTTTAGTTAATACACTTTTCTACATTAGGATTGTACACTATGCGTGGTTGATGTACATTTTATGAAAATAGTGTTGGTATCCTTTGATGTTATTTAGTCTTAATATTGTAATTAATCATACATTCTTTTATGTCTTTGCTTGATATGACCCTCAAAAGAGAAAGCATAGGAAACTCATTTGCTGTTAAGGCACTTCACTCTTAATCATCCATGCATTAAACTTGAACTTGAAGCTAAGCCTTTGGAGTTATATTTCAATAATATTTCTTTTAATTAAGCCTACTAAGAGTATTGCAGTGATGGATTCTAATTAATACCATTTACATCTCTACTCAATTGCGACATTAAATGCCCTAACCTGCATGATTACATCATTATACTGCTTCACTATCTCCATTTGGTCGACCCCGTGGCTACAAATAGATTCAATGCAAATGGGCTGCGAATAGACACAATGCGAACGGACTACAAAATGATGCAAAATACAAAAGAAGTGCAAAGAGATGTAAATGCGAATGAGTCACAAAGATATGATGCAAAAATACCATAAATAGATGTAATGTAGAAGAGCTGCAAATAGATGCAATGCGAACGAGGCACAAAAATATGCAACATAGACGAAAAATAAAGAGATGGAACACGAACGGGCTGTATAGAAATCCAGATATTAAACTGATGAGATCATATGGTTCTAATAGGATTGATACAAATCCATAGGTAGAACTCATTCTTGAAAACCACTTTGTAGGTAGAGAGTGCCCAAATATTTTATACACGCATGGATAATCACTCATCATATATAGGCAATGTGGAACAAGTTCGTAGCATATAATGTTGCTTTGTAGTTGATGTTATGGCAGCCCACGTTATCGTCTATTTAATCTACCTTATTTTTTTTAATCCTTAGCTCCATTATTTTAAAATTTGTATGAGTTAAGATTTTCTAATTTAATGTTAAGCAATTCTAAGGATAAAATTTTCTTATTATTCACACACTATCTTAATTATTTAGTAGAATACTTCCCCATTTCATCATCACATTCAATTCTGACTGTCGCTACAGTTCGTTTTCTGCAGACTGCCAGCGACTCTCTATTGATCGACTCTGGTGACTTTTCACTGACCGACTCTAGTGACTTTTCAATGTGACAGACGATTCTCGATGATTCTTTGATGATTCACGAAATAAATAAATTTTGTTATTTCTTTTAGCACGAGCCACATAGTAGAGATAAAGTTCATTATTAGTTATAGTTAAACAATAAAATTTATTTTTGTTTTCTCCCGCACTAACTATACATAACAAAAATACATTATTATTAGCTACATTCGGACAATGAGATTTATCTCTATTTATACGATCATATTTTATCTCTCGCCATCATCCATTTCGCCACAACAAGCACGTAAAACAATTAATGTTTACTTTTTTCTTCTCTCAATATTCAAATTATTAAAATTATCTTTAGTTTAAACCTCACCAAAAGTCGCCAAAGGTGGTCATTGAAAAGTCACCGAATGTACACACTAAAAATTGTCACCAGTAGTTGTTGGAATGGTTGCCGACGGTTGTTAAAGATGGCAGTCGGAGGTGGTCGTCGACAGTGATCGTTAGCAGTTGCTGAAAATAATAGAGGTGTTGAGATGAAAAGATGAGTGCAAAAGGTAATATAAATATTTTGATCCAATTTGATTTAATAAATTCTAAGAACTAAAATTCTTTTTATTTGATCAAATGTTGTAATGTATCTATATCACTGACCTTATGCCAAAAGCCTTATGTTATAATAATGATGATAATGATTATGTAATTGTTAATATGTCCAATGCCACGTCCACATTATCACTAAACACGTGTTATTTATTACTAAAGGATAGATTGGAGTTCCGTTTCAACAAAGGGCAGTGGCCATATTGACGAAAAATTATCCAATGATTCAAGAGGCATGACTATGTGGCGTTATAAGTTTTTAAAAATTTACACGGTCATGTAGGTTTCTATATTTAGGGTGTAGTTCTTAATGAATTTGAGCACCATATGGGATATTGAGGTCTGGATTGCCTGTTACCTTAAAAGTTAATATTTTTTTTAATATATGTATTTTTAGTTAAAAAAAACTAAATTGAATTTAAAAGTATGTTGTTCGGTAAATTAGCTTTTAAGATGAATTTTTTTAAAATTAATTGATTAGGTAAAAAATTTATTTATTTTATTCAAATTGGATAATATTTTTTTTTCTATATAGTTAATAATAACAATCATATATAATCTACATTGATTACAAATCAATTATCAAGTAAAATAATATTGTTTTTAGAATAAGGTGAGAATTTAAATAAATATTTTAATTAAATTTTTTGATTTTTTAATATTTTTACCCAACAAATTATATTAAATTTTTTTCCATTTTTAGTCAACCCTAACAATTATTCATAGGGATGGAAATGGAATGAGGCTAGATTGGAGATAAACTCTTTTTTTCACATTTCTTATTTGATCCAAGGAAGATAGATATTTTAAAAATATTTTTAATAACCAATAGAGTAATATTAATAAAAAAAAAATAATTTACCAATCAATAGAATGAAAAATAATATTAAGAGTTATAGATAATATAATAAATAAAAATTAGTAGTTTACCAATTAATAGAATTAAAAATATAAAATATAAAAAATAGAGAAGAAAAATTAGAGATAAATATAATATTTTAATATTTTACACTTACTATAGTTATGAATATATATTTTATATATATATTTATATTTAAAAAATATTTATTTTATATAATTAGGGACATAGCAGAAAAAAAAAAATTGTTCCTATTTTGTTTATTATTTAGAACAAAAAAAACTCACCTTGTTTGGTTTACGTGATTTGGAGCAAAAAAAAAAAAATTTCTTTTTTCTGTTATCATTTGTTTGATTTATTAAAAATGGAGAGAAAGAGTTATCCTCTTAAATCTTATTTTTTAATCTTTTCAAATTGGAGAGATTTAAAAAAAAATCTAATTTATTAGTTATTTTTTTATAATACTTAAATTGTCTATTTAAAAATAAAAAAATAAAAAAATAAAAACAAGAATAAAATTATTTTAGTAAAATAACTAGTATTATTATTTTTTCCTTTTATGAAATTTATCTAAATAAAAGTGAAAAAAATTTATTTTTATTCTATTTAATTAATTTTAAAAAAGAAATATAATAATTTTTTTTTTTTTATAACTTGCCGATAAAACATATAATTATTATTTTCTTATTAATTATCAAACTGGCTGATAGAAAGTGGGACAAAAACGTGCGGAAACCGACAAGACAACTTGTCGAAAAAAAATTCTCTGTTCTACCGCCACCACCCCGTTCTTCTCTCTCTATCTCTCCAGTCCTCCCACGTCTCTGGATGGCGTTTTGTCCAGACCCCGACTAACCCATCTACCTTTCTTTGTCTTCAGAATTCAGAATCCAGAATCCAGAATCCAGTGTTTATCCTTTTCATTTCCCCTGTCTCAGTTCGAACTAGGAGTCTCTTTTGTCGGGGTCTTTGTTTCTCTCGGTAGAGTTCCTCACAGAAATCGTCAACCATGAAAAATGTGGATTCAGATAAAGAACAATTTTTGAAGGATTTCGGCGATGATTACGGGTATCCAAATGCTCCCAAGAACATTGACAAGATCCGAGATACTGAATTCAAGCGATTGGACGGTCAGCATCTCTTCCATTTCTCCTACGTCTCCCCGCCCCAAATAAAAAAATGAAAAAGAAAAAAAAACCATTTGCGTCAAACTAATATATCGCAAATACTGGGAGGAAGGTTCAACCTTTTAAGTTTCCCACGCTTTCTCAGCATTCAAACGGCACGGGACTGACAATTTGGATGTTCTTCAATTCATCCGTCATTGTGATTTTGCTACTAAAAATGAAAAAAACAACAACTAAACTTACGGTTACAAGATAAAAAAAAAAAAAAAAACCCCAATACTTTCCTCACCCCTCAATTGGGCCAACTTTGAAATCATATCTTCCCACGTTTTCCGAGCAACTAAAATGAGGGATCATTTTATTCCCCTTTTTTTTTGCTCTGTTGTTTTAATTGGGATTGGAATTGCTAGGTGTTGTGTACTTGGATCACGCTGGGGCAACTTTATACTCTGAGTTACAAATGGAAGCAATCTTCAAAGGCCTTTCCGCGAGTGTCTATGGAAATCCCCGTATCCTTTGCTTGCAAATTATATTGGTTGATGGTTCATTGGTTTGGCTATGCATAAGTATGCTCAAGTAGTCAACTGTACAGTGCTAATTTTGTTTGTTAGTATATGCTATTGATGTTAATTTGGAAATTAAGTTGATGTGGTTGCTTATAGACATTTCCTAACTCAAGAATGCTTTGTACCCATAAAAGTTGTCAAGAATTTTTTCCTAAATTCAAAATGAATGGTTTAAATTTAACTGTATTTTGTGTGTTGGTCCATGTTGCAAGTGAATCTAAACCATTAATCTTGAATTCTGGATACATTTGTTGGTAAGTTTTTTGGGTGTGTAGTATAACTTTTCCTAGTATGGTGGAAAGCAATCCATTAACTTATATACAATAATGGTGGTTCTTTTCTTTATTTTAAGTAGTCTCTAGGTCAGGCAGTGCGCATTATGACTTGTGACTGAGCACAACTTAACCTCTTTGATATTTTCATATTCATGGAACTATGTCTGATTGTAGAACAATACAAAATCCCCTACTTTTATTAAGATATTTTTATAAAAAACTGAAACCATAGTGGCCTTGATTGCAAATCTGTACTCTTTCACTAGCATCCAGTCATAGTCATAGCTACTTCAAACTCATTTTGTAGAAGTTATCAATTCTGAAGTGTTTCCACTAGCTAGTTTGCAATAACAAGAGCTTTATTAAATTAAAAGTTTTGAGTGTACTCCATGATAAGCGTCTGTCATGATTTGCCATGGGAAATAAGAGATCTATGAGTACTGATACTGTGTAGCTGATTATTATCTGGGAATTTTATGCTCGTGGCCTAAAAGATTTATTCTCTTTTAACTCATTATATGTGTTTTTGGTTCAGTTATTTTAAGTAATGAAAGCTAGCTCTTTCTTCACATGGTTTGGCTCTAGGTACTTCAACTTCTAAGATTGTCGGTAGCTTGCCCAACATTCAACTAAGTAATTCTTATGCAACTTTATTCAATTTGTAGAATTATTTTTGGCCTTCTTCTTCCTTCTTTCACAATAACTATCCCAAGATTACTGGTTGGACTTCTTTGGAGGATGGTGTTGTATGTCAAATGTAGAGGTTCATGGGTTGATTGGACTTCTTTGGAGGTAGACATACCCTATCGGAGGAGCCTTCGGAAGCGGATTCAGAATGGTTGAGGCATTTTAATGTCAAGTCCTTTTATGGGGCTTTGGCTTGGCATACTGACGACTTGATTAGAAGGTGCCACAGATTAGTGAACTAGTGTTGTATCATGTATGTGCTTGCCAGATTGAAAATTAGTTTATAATCTTCCTATTGGCGAATGATGAGTCAGTTGCTATGCAGCTTTGATTATTTATCTGGCCTTCTTTGGAATGCAATGGGTTTATCCCAAAAAGTGTATCAGTCGGATCTTCTCTATGCACTTTAGTCAGAGGGGGTGTTGGAAGAAGAAAACTAGGGGTTTGGCTTCTTTGAATTTTTGTGTGGATAATTTGGAATGAAAGGAATGTAGCTCTGTCCTTTTTTTTTTTGGAAGGAATATAACTTTCTATTTTTAAGTTAAGCCATAATTCTTTGGCCATATTATGTTGTTAGATTTCAAGGGAGGTGCATCAAGTGAGCATTATTTAAATTTTGTAAACCCTTTTCGGTATAGCAATCTATAAGGTTTTTTTTTTTGGCTGTATACGATTGCAATCATTTCCGCCTTGATGCCTTTTTTAAAAAAATTCTTACTTACCAAAAAACAAAAAAACCAAACACAAAATGTTGCTTGGAGCTATTCTTTCAAATTATGTTCCTCCTATTAGATGGAAGTAGTATTTAGTAAATCTATTAGTCCAGATTGAGATGTTTAAAAGGTTTCCTTGATCCTAGAAAAATTAGATAGCCAAAGCGACTCCAGCATGGCCACTTCTGAAATTGTAAGGGAAGCTCGCCAACGGGTACTTTACTGATTTTTTTCCTTAATGACACCTTATTAAAAATATTTGCATGGCAGACTTTTGCAATTGTTTGGACCGGAGTTGTGTAATTGGTAGTGTACAAAGATGAATGAATGGTTTTTTATTTTTTTGTTTTTTACTTCACGGGTATTTATTTGTGATCTAATCTTTGTTGTATGCATACAGATATTGTCTGTATGAGCAATTGATATTGGTCACCTGTTTATTTTATGGCACAGGTTCTTGATTTCTGTAATGCATCCATGAGAGATTACAAATGCATATTCACTTCCGGGGCAACAGCTGCCCTAAAACTTGTCGGGGAAGCTTTTCCTTGGAGCAGTCAAAGTACTTTCATGTACACGATGGAAAATCACAATAGTGTCCTTGGGATCCGAGAGTATGCTTTCTCCATTAATACCTTGCTACAATCCCTCAAGTAGTTGAGACAAGGAACAGTGTAGGATGTACTTTTTTGTTGTTTTTTACAAATATTCTCTCTGCATCTGGAACATTCAATTTGCTAACTTATTGTTTAGTGCTCCCGTTTTATAACCTATTGGTTACTGCACTCAATTTGCTAACTAATAAATATTTATTGCTGTTTACCCCCGATTATTATATTCTGTTAGATTGTTGACACCAACCATCTAAAAACTTAAGCTTTTAAGAAGAGGATTACTTTTATTCTTTATCTTTCTATTATCAATGCTCACTTATAATTCTAGAAAACATTTAATTCAAACTTTAGTTTTTGCTTTGGATAGCCAATAGAAGTGAGTCAACGGTTTTTGTCCATCATCCACACTTAAAAATTCCTAAAGAGCTAGGTATTCATGGAGTTCTAAATCAACCATTTCTTTAAGTTTTAGAAACTCCAATTATTGCATATTATTGATTTATAGTTTGTATTTCTTTAAAATGGCTGCACACTTTTTGCTAACTCTTAAATATTTATTGTTGTTCCCCTTGATTATTATATTCTCGTAGATTGTTAACCACTAACTCATCTAAAAACTTAAGCCATTAAAAAGAGGAGTAATTTTATTATTTATCTTTATATTATCAATACGCTCACTCATGTGTGGCTTGACACTTTTCTATAAGAGGGCCAAACACATGCAAATATTTTAATTAACTAGGGATAACCCGGCCTAAAGGCACTCCCACTATTTTTTTCTTAAGATCGCTCATACATTTTAATACTTAATTTCAAACTTTATTTTTCGAAGAATAATCCATATAAAAAAACAATAGAAAGAATTCCAATCTCAATCAACTTCGATATTAATAAAGAGGAAAAAAATTATTAAGCGAAATAACAAACTAAAATACCAAAACCATTGAGAAATATTCAAACACCACCACCGGAAAAAAAAAGTTTATACTTTGTTGTGATTACACAACGACGCGAATCACTTTTTTCTCCGACCGGGAATGCATGAACTACTTTTCTAATACAAATGCAATCGAAACTGTTGATTGTTTCAAACTCTGTACACCGTTAGATTACCATATCAAAGTTACATCAAATCTGTTAACTTGTCAATATTTTAATAATTAATTAATTAATCAGTTTTAAGACACTTAATTAAATATATAACTTTATTAATTTGTTAATTTGTAAAGATAAAAAAATAAGAAAAGATAGTAAAAGTAAAATTGAAATTATTTGTTTCATTTCAATGGTTAAATTTTTGACACCTATACAAATGTCACATCAAAAGTTCTATATTGTATAATAGATAACCAATTCTAGAAATTTAAGAGTGAAGCAAAAAGTAATATCATCAATTTAATTTTTAATTATTTAGTCAATTTTAAAACACTTAATTAAAAATATAATTTTATTAGTTTTTAATCTATAGATATAAAAAAATAGAAAAAATAACAAAAGTAAAACTATATAATTATTTGTTCATTGGATTAGTAAAAAGAGAAGTAATAAAAATTAATAAATTTTTCATTTACTTTTCTACAAAGAATAACATGAGGAAGGAGAGAGAACAAAGTGGAAGGGTAAGATTGTTTCATTTCAATAGTTAAATTTTTGACACCTACATAAATGACACATCAAAAGTTCAATATTGTATAATAGATAAGTAGGTGGTGAGGTTCGAACACGGGATCTATTGCCTACAGTCATGTTAGACTCTTGATCACCAACTCATTTAAAATTTAAGATGTTAGACTCAACATATTCGTTTTTGAATAGTGATTTCTTGGACATGTTTACCATTAATATCCTTAATATTTTGAAGATATGCACTCAGTAAAGGAGCTACAGCCTTTGCAATAGGCATTGAAGAAGCTGCTAATGATGGTGGAGGATTTGGAAACCCTCTATCTTCCATCAAGGTATTACAGCACCCTATACAAAGGAGACATGAGGCTATACTCCAAGAAGAAGAGACTTCAGGTGACTGTTACTGGAATATAATGCATCTCTGCAAAAGCTGATGAGAATTTGTTTTGTCTATCAACTTTTTTTTTCCTTATTTTTTTGCCCCCCCTTTTTGTGGGACCTTGGCATTCTGTTGAATTATATCAACTACAAATGACACTCAGGCTGTTTTTACGAAACTGGCACATATTCATTTTGTCAATCCTTGATGGCTTTGTTGATGGTTAAAGAATGTGGTATGCTTCTTTTTTTAAATGCTGTTCAATAACAATGAGAATGATCTGAAAATATATGGATTTATCAATTTGTCTAGTAGAAAGTACTCCTGGAATCCATCAAGATTAGTTTGACTATTTTTTCCCTTTGTGATTCAAAAGTTTAATGTCTGCTAGTAGGACTTGTACTTGGCCCAATTGTTGAAATACTATTTTTGTTCATTTTTTGAGGGAACAAAAACCTTATTTTTGTTTCCATTGCAACAACTTTACCATTTATTTTGACGTTTAGAAATCTTGTATCAGGGACTTGTTGTATTTTTTTGTTCTTTATTTCAACATTTACATTGCTTTTTGCAGGTAATGTGTATAACTTGTTTGCCTTCCCCTCAGAGTGCAACTTCTCAGGTTCTAGATTTAGCCTCCAGTTGGTGAATATTATCAAGGATGATTCTGAAAAAGTTTTGGATGGCTCTCCGTGTTGCAAGTATTCACATCACTTGTTCATTTAGTTAATAGCTTAATTTCTCCTCAAGACCTTCATAGTTAATCTGTTCTAGACGCCAATTGTACATTGAAATTATTCGTTATGGAATTTTGTGTCATTTAAGATGTTGCAATGACCAGCATATGATTATCCTACTTACATGTCTTCATGAATGCTGTCTCAGCTAAGCACAATAAAGATCATGCAAGTTTTAACTTGTAAGGCATTATGAATGCCCTAGTGGTAACTAGTTAACACCGAGAGTATCAAACTTAATTTTTTGATCTTGATCACAATTTTCTAATGCGAATGGAAATCTTGCGTGGATGATAATCCAAACGGCATATTTGGCTGTGTAGACATGTTCAATTATGGCACTATGTAGACATTACTTAAGAAATATGCATGTCTGTGAAAGAGGAGAGAAGAAGGGGTGGTGGTGGTGGAAGGTGGTTGTGAAGTAGTATACTATTCCACCAGTGTGCAAAACGAAGAAATAAAAGTTCATGAGACCCAAACTGTGAACATATCCTTTAAACTTCTATCTCTCTTCTTTCTTGATGGCTGCCTCTCTTCCTCATTCTTTTCCTTACACGTGACATCATTCCCTTTCTTTCTGAGGGAAGGCTTACTTCAGATTGTATTGGTTTTCAAAAGTTTCCAATAATGTGCCTTAGACAATAGTGTTTAATTTTGTACATGCTCTTATATATTTCATTAAATATTATCAGGAGTATCATCTACACTGGAAGCTCTGTTTAGAAATTTCATCTTCAAGTAGAATAAAAACAACATAGGAAATCATCTTTATCAATATACTCAAGTAAGCTTGAAAGTAAATGAGAACCACTGTTTATAGAAATTACAAAAAAAAAAAAAGGTTAATGAGAATGGTGAAACATTTTTGTTGGAGATTTTGTATCCATAAATGGCATGATTTTTTAGTTTGAATCACATTGTTGTTGATGGAGTATCCTTTGCAATTCTACACTTGCTTTTGATTATTACAGTATTTCTTATCTACTCTAGAATCTAGATGAAGTTTTAATTACATTTCAACATGCTATTTCCATTCTTACATTTGGATGATGGAGACGACTCTGTTGAGCTTTGAAAACATCTGCTTAACCTGTTGGTCAAAAGCAGGGGGCGCTGGATGGTTTTAATTGATGCTGCCAAAGGATGTGCAACAGAACCACCAGACTTATCAAAGTACCAGGCAGATTTTGTCATTATTTCATTTTATAAGGTACCTGCTTACAACTCTGCATTCGTCCAAGCTTGATATCACTGTCTGATTCTAAGATGTTGCTTTTCATGTAGGTATTTGGTTATCCAACTGGTCTTGGAGCTCTCCTTGTTAGAACTGGTAAGCAGCTGATTTGAAAGGATCTATGTCAGCAAGTTCTCATCAAATTTTGGATTCTTACTTGATGTTCTCTTTCCTTTACTGTTGGTTTCGTTTTCTTTTTCTGTTCTCATAAATGGGTAAAAATATGTTTAAGCAACTGAATGCAATCATCATGGGATTGTGGCCTGGTCGAATTTGTGTACATTAACTTGAATAAAATATAGATATATATATATATATATATATATATATATATGTGAAGTTAGGATTATTATTGCACTTTGGTCATATTATATAAATAGCAGTAGTAAGGGGGCTAACCCTAAGTTGCTCTCTCATTTACTACCATGATAATTTTCTCTAACTTTCTCTTCATATCTCTGTCTCTATAGTAATCTTAACATAGTATCAGTGCACGATCTTGTGTAAATAAAATTTAGTCATTCTTTTCTCCTCCTTTTTTGTATTTTTGTTTTATGTTTCTTTTCTCAATTTGTCATTGTTTTAAAAAAAAAAGACTCCCAGATGATTGACTGGTCTTGTAGATGAGAGTGATGATTTTTTCCTTTTTTCTGGATTGTTTGATGTGTTTTCCAATTTTCTTTTTTCAATTTTCAGAGTTTTTTCTAGAGCTCTTTGCAGCTCACGATTGCGGCTGGGGTAGGCTTGGATCAATAGTTGAAGATGCCTCTATGGGTGCTGACCAGGGTCCAGAGGGCTCGACTAAGCCTTATTGCTGATTCTTAGTTGATTTCAGTAGATGTCTAGGGCTTTTTCAGGGTTTTCTTGCTCTTTAGGTTGCAGATAGGGCTTTCCGCCTACATTTGATGTTCTATTAGTTTCGAATCAGGTTCCAGAGGACTTGACCACCCTTATTTGTTGCTTCTTGGTTGTTTGCGGACTCCCCAAAGTGGCGGTTAGTTTTTTTTTTTGTGATTTTGTGGATCTGCCGGTGGCGGCTAAGGTTTGCAACAGTTTCTTTGGCTCTTTTTTGGATTGCCGTAATCCGATATGAGTTGATTTGCATATTCTGAGTATTATTGGTTCTTTCGTTGTTTAGTTCTCCTTTGATTCGCGTCTGTTGCAGAGTTATTGATTTTTTTGGTCTCTTAGTACTTGTTTGTTCTTGGTTTTCTATGGTCATGTCTGATACTGGAAAGCCTTCTGGTGGTCATGGGGACACAGAGTTGACTCGTTCCGAGACTCCTAGTGATAGTTCATCTCTTCAGATTAGCCCTGTAAAGTTGGATGGTATTAATTATTTGATTTGGTCTCTTGCTTATAGTTTAGTCATTACTACTTGCGGCGTATCTAGATATATAACTGGTGAGTGTCTTTATATACCCAAATATAGCTAAAAACTTTAGTTCTATTTTAAATATAACTAAATGTTTAACCCTACTAATGCTAAAAGGATTAAACTACCATTTAGTTATATTTAAAATAACAAAAAAGACACTCACCCCCTTCAAACTCGTGATGCTAGCTTGAAGAGTATCAAGAGTTTGTCTAACCAAAAAATGAAAACGAGCGACAGTGTTAGTCTTCGTGGAAAAATCGACAAGCTACAAGGTGGAGGAAACAAGCGGGAGACAATAGTGCTCAACTGAAGGTGGTGATGAACAAAGTGACAATCAATTTCAATGTGCTTCACACACGCTCATTAAACACAGCATTATGAGCGATATGGATAACACTTTTATTGTCACAATATAGGGAGGTAGGAGAAGTGGAGGAGATAGCCAAACCAGAGAAAAACCACTGTAGCCAGATGATTTCAGCAGTAACAAGGGCATAACACGATGTTCGGCCTCAACAGTAGAACGCGCAATCACAGGCTATTTTTTTACTGTTGGATAGTTTGATATATATTGTTGGGACCATTTACTAATAATTTAAAGTTTTGGGACAATTGGTATTAACAAAGCTTTGGTTCCAGTGGTCATGGGTTCAAGTCTTGTAATATATGTTTTTCTATTATATTTGTTATTGTGCACTAAATGTGTTGGTGCACCTGATCATTTCATTTTGTTTGCCTTTCCACGTGTGAGATCAAGATCACACGTGAGGAGTGTTAAATAACTTTATATATATTGTTGGGTCTATTTCCTAACAGCTTAAACTTTTGGGACAATTGGTGACTTAACACTTACTCTTCTAGGAAATAAGAATCATTGAGAAAGATATAAAAGCTGGTAGTGGACTCGCGATCAAAAACATCACTAACCCAGTCTTTATCTGTATACGCCTGAAGAGTTAAAGTGGAGGCAGATGATAACAACAAACTCTAAAAGATAATATGCCAGACATAACGTATAATACGGAGCAAAGTAGCCCAGTGAGTAAAGTGAGGAATAGAGACAAATTTGCTGACAACATGAACAACATATGCAATAGCAGGTTGTGTCATGGTAAAACCAAACACCCAATCAACTCCCGATAAATAGAAGAATCCTCAAGAGCACACCATTAGTAGAAAGAACTTAACATGTAGCTCAATGGGAGTGCCAATAATCTTATTATCGATTAGTTGGGCACGGTGAACAACCTCATAAGCTTACTTAGTTCGGGATAGAAGATAGCCCTTTAGGGGAAGAAACAACCTTGATATCGAGAAAATACCAAAGAGTTCTCAAATCTTTCATCTCACACTCCCAAAAAAGACGATGATTGAAATAAGATATAGTCGCAGAATTAGATCTAATGATGATCATGTCATCCACATATAATAGCAAAATGACAATACCATCAGATGTATGGCAGATGAAACGGGCCGAATCATGAGTGCTAGGATAAAATCCAACCTGTATAACATTAGACTGACAATGCTCATACTAGGCACGAGGAGATTGCTTGAGACTGTAAAGGGCATGCCAGAGACGACAGACCAAGCCCGGGAGATGAGAGAGACTCAGAAGAGGGCGCATATAAACTTCCTCATTAAGATGTTCATTGAGAAAGGCATTCTTGACATCAAATTGAAAGAGTGTCCATCGATGAACTGTAGTGATGGAGCTAAGGGTACGAACGATGGTCATTTTAGCAACAGGAGCAAAGGTTTCCTTGTAATCAACTTCGTATTCTTGGAAAAATCCCTTGGCAACCAGACGAGTTTTGTAATAGTCTAAATAGCCATCAGAGTGAGTCTTAACTTTATATACCCACTTACATCCAATGAGTTTTTTATTTGCAAGTTGTGGAACAAACTCCCAAGTACCAGACTTTTGAAGAGCAACAAATAATTTGTCAGACATTGAATTAACCTAATTAAGATCGGTACATGCTTTTTTATAAGATTGTGACTCAAAATAAGTATGAATAGATGTAAAAAAAGGTATGATAGGAAGGTGAGAAACAACTATGCGAGAAATTAAGTCTTATTGACAGAGTACGAGTACACAATGGGTAGCAGTGGTTAAGAGGGTCAGGAACCACATGAGCTATACGACCTGGGTCAAAGCTGGTGGGTAAAGGCGAAGAAGGAGCAACTGGCTGGCGAGAGTAAACCATTGGGAGAAAGGAAGTCTGAGAGGGATGAGGGGTGGAGGGAGATCAAGGGTAGAGGTACACTCCTCGGATGGTACATCGAGGGAAAAATGATCAATGTGAATCAACTCATCCTTGGAGACATGAACGTCTTTGGGAGGAAGGTTAAAATAGGAGAGACATTTAAGAAACACAACATGACGCGATACATATAGATGTTTAGAAATAAGATTGTAACACTGATATCCTTTTTGCTAGACGCCATATCTTAAGAAGACACAGAGAGCGGAGCGAGCATTGAGTTTGTTCCACTCTTGTTTGGGAAGAACAAAATAAACTGAGACAAAACTTGCTCCAAGGAGTAATTAGAAGCGTGACCGAAAAGCTTATCATAAGGGGAGATTTCAGAAAGAAGAGGAGTGGACATATGATTTAGAGAAGGAATAGAGGAGGATAGAAGGGAGCGAGCTGTGTTAAGAATATGTCGATATTTTCTCTCAGCTCGACCATTTTGGGCCGAAGTATTAGAACATAAAGACTAATGAATAGTGCCATGTGAAACTAAAAAGTTTGTAAATCCGTCCAAAAAATATTCTCCATCCAAACCCAAATGAAGAATCTTTATAGTGGTAGAAAACTGTGTTTGAACCATAGAATGTAAAGTGCGATAAATAACTATTCCCAATATTGAATATAACTGTTGAGCAGTTGCAAGTCAGAAGGTTCCATAAGTGTCAAGTGATCCCGATAATTTCTCATCTCATTATAAAATTCTTGAATCGATTTATCATTCTGGCAAAATTAGACGTAAGGTACATATTATGTAGATAATCTCACATATGCTTGGCGGTTGTATATTTTGAGAAGTTTATGCCAATATTTTGCTCCACGGATTGTGAAACCAAGTACCTATGCATTCTCTATATTCTAAACTGCATTAGATGCATTATATCCCTTAGCATTAGAATTTGTAGGTCGAATGATTGAGCTTGTTACATAGTCATGTTGCCCTTTTCCAAGAAGGAAGTTTCTCATAACATTAGATCAATACAAATAGTTGGTTCCCTTAAGTTGGATGTTAATAGTTTGCAGTTTGTCTTCAGACATGTTGAAAGAATAAGACAAGAGATAATGTGAACCAGATGATCAAACCAAATCTAAAGGAAACAGAACCAACCAAGAACCAAAAGCCAAATATCCACTGCCAAATAGGGGTTTGAAGTCCAGATCTAATGAAGGACGGATTCAAAGACTTCGGCGAGGTTGCTGGTGCTAGTCGAGGAGGCCGACAGGGTTGCTGATGAGGTCGTGTTGGTCGGCAAGGCTTGTCAGTGGTCGGCGATGTGGGATAAAGGTTTGGTGAGGTTCGTTGGTGGTTACTGACGTAGAAGAGAGGGTCAGCGAGAATTTTCGGCGGTCAGTAATGCTGCAAAATGAGGGTTGCCGGTGGTCAACAAGGCTGTCGGTGGGAGGCTTTTCAAAGATGGCAAAGATTTTGGTGGTCGGTCGGCGTTGCGGAAAAGAATGCTAGGGTTTCAACCCAGGGTGCTAGGGTTGTGACACTATTTGTCGCTGGATGAAGGAGAAGAGTGCTAGGGTTTGTTTTGGCACAGAGTGCTAGGGTTGTGACGCTGTTCGTCGTTGTAGGTAGGAGAAAAGTTCTAGGGTTTTGGCGCTGGTACTCGTTGAAGGGAAGACAAGGGCTTGACGATGACTGTTGCTTAAAGTCCGTTACCTCAAATCTCTCAGCCTACTCAGAGGACTAGACCTCGATCATTTCAAGGGCCATTTCACAATGCTCAATGGTAGAGTTAACTTTCAATGCTCAATTCAGAGCTACGACCATTTATAGTACATCATTGTACTTCCAATGTGACACTGCACCACATTCATATCTTGGCTATGGAACTAAAATACATTTTTTCTTCATCTCAAGGAAGATATTACTCATGGATTCTCACTTCTCAAAACAATTCATTAATTGTAATATCTATTTCGGATATTCAACATATTTTGAGATAAATAGAAGTATAGGCACCACAATTTATAGAGACATTAGTAGTGTGAAAAATACCTCATCTTTGTCTAGTAAAAACTGGAGCCAGATGCTCACTTTCTAGGTTCAATATCTGATCGTCCAACCTCTTTAACACCAAGAATACAAAATGCGATTATAACTAACTTTATCCTAACTTTTTGTATGCAGAAATGCATGGATGTTCATGTATGAACAACACTCAATTTGAGATCTAGAGTCCTCATTCATACATACATTGAGATGTTACTCATGCTTTTAATAAGTTCTAAATTTATTCAAAATTGGTTTAGAACTTATTAGAGGTCATTCGAAATTACTGGTTTACTTAATTTCACCTCAATCACATACTATCAATATCACAACCCGTATCCACCCCTACTGGATTATGGTCAAGACCGGCCAGTAGTTTTAGACTACCCAAGGTCATTCCATCATTTAATCATGTGGTCCTCTATGAATAATTAGGGGTAAAACATAATACAATGGAAGCATAATAATAAAACCTGTAAAATTATTTTCCTTTTTCATTATTAGTACAATACAAACCATTTTTATCAGAGTTGTGCATCAGTAAGGTGATATGAAATTCCATTATATTACATCACCACGCAAAAGTATTACAAGAGGACATTCCACACATTACAAAACAAAAGTCAAAAGTGTACATGGCTCACAACTCAATATATACAAAGTCTCAAGAACTAGTTCTTAGGCAAGTCATCTCTATACATATGCACATCACAAAGCTTGAACTATTCTACACTTCATCACCTGAAAAGATGTAATATTCAACGCGTAAGGTTAAAAGCCCGTGAATACTATATACCAAGATTACAAAAGATTCATAGATATTCTTTGTCAAGTGTTTTCTATATAATTCGTATAAACTGAGTCAAGATCATTCTATGGAACCAAAGTTCAAAGCATCGATAAATCTACTTTGATCTTATCAATAAAGCTTATAGCATTTCAAATTATATATGATGTTATTATCACGGACCTATTGAGAAAAGACTCCCGGGTCGACTCCGGCATCCTATCCTGTAGCCACAATTGGTGGCAAAAAAATTGAGACGTCTCATTAAACCACTACTAGTATCTTTTCTTTCCACTAGTAGTATGGGATAATCGCAAATGACGCTAATAGATAAAAACATGTATATTTCAGCATATTGATATTCATGAAAGTATTGAAAAACATTTGTTAAGAAACATAAGATCTTGATTGTAAGCATTTCCATTGAAAAGCATAATTTACAAGTGTAACCAATATATAATAGTACTCGCCTCATACACTTGTTCTAAGTTAATTATTTTTTAATCAAGAGTTCCTACATGCAAAACATATATTATACTCATGATAGAATACACATAAGCTCACATTTTGAGGAAGTTTTAGCAATTAGTAGATGTTATATTCCATTTTAGGTTACTATCCCATTTACGACTTTATAAAAGTATTTTATATATCAACATATTTATGGCCATAGCTGTCCGAATGCCCAAAATCAGTGGCCTCACAGCTTCTATTCAAGAACTTCAAACAGCCTTATTTCAGCCTTTCAAACTCTGATTGGGGCAAAATTTGTGTCCAAATTGAAGCTCCAAAAATCTAGTTTCTAGTAGTGGTGGTCTCATCATCTCATCCCAAACATACAGATGATTATGATCAAAAGAATGAAGGCTGGTCATAAGAAAATGTCTAGATTTGTTATTATTTTGGTTATGTTTCATCATATTTTATATCCAATGTCAAAATCTCAAGTTTAATCATGTATCAAACTTGTAACAAGGTATTCTAAAACTTCATAATCATCTAGGTTTTATATTTATGTAATTAAATGATGAAATTACCATGGATTCCAAGCTTTTGAAGAACCGAAAAGAACCTTAACTTTTACCATGTATTAACCTTAAACACATCAATTAATCAATTTTAATCTATTCTAATCTTGTTATTTTCAGATTATAAGATAAAGAATAGCATGGAGAATAAATTTCTTACCTTAATTTGAAACCTTGTACAAAAGCCTTGTGTTTTTCCTTCACTTTTCTTGATTTTTCTTTATTTTTATTTCACTTTCTATCTAGCCAAACACTTTTCTCTAGAATTTTTTTTGAGTTTCTCTTTCTTTTCTCTCTTTCTCAACTTTTCTAGAGAATTTATATTCTTATCTCACATATATACACATGTCCACATTTCAAACTAACACTTAGTCTTGAGGATGATACCTAGCCTTACAATAATACCTAGCACTAGGTGAGTTGCCAATTTCTTAATTACCAACCTAGGTTAATTAATCAAGTATTAATTTAATTAATCATGTTAGGTTAGTTAATCTCACTTAATTAGGCTAATCATACTTACCGGTAATTAACCCTAAATAGGCTATTTAATTATACTCATCCCTACTTAATCTCGATTAATTTTTGCAGGTTAATTCCAAAGTTTCTTCATATTAACTTAAGTCTTTTAAGCACCTCAATTAAGGATTTTAAAATTGTTTAATCGCACAATTATACATAAACAAGATTAGTATCGATAAGTGAAGCACTTTAATTTTTCTCTCTATACTTTGTACACTATACAAGTGCAAGCTACAATAATTTTCATATTATCAAGTGTAACATGCATCGACATGATTTTCTTTGTGTAAGTAGAATGCTTTCATACATGTTTATTCAAAGTCATTTCAAGAACTTTACCTACAATTAATATGCACTAATTGAAACAAATCATGCATAAAATGCTATTGTGATACCTTGGGTATTACAACCAAGACCGCTTCTAAAGAACACCAATATAATTGCATTAAGTAATTCCTGGTGAGATTTATTCCATATTAATAATATAGAATTAATAACCTTTAATTTGGTAGATCATAAGCGTAAAATGGACTTCAGCCGAAGAAATTATGGCATTTCGAAGTTAACATAACAGGACCAAAAATCAAGTTGTAGAGAGAGATTTTGGATCAATTTTAAACTAAAATATGTATTTACTAATAAAGAATTAGATTGTAAGGATTAGAACGTTAGAAAGCTATATGAGTTTCGGTTCTAACAAAAAAAACGGAGCGCAATTTTGAGTTTTCTACTACAATTTATGGCCATTTTAAGGAAGTGTGTCAGTGCTGTCTGCGCCTGCTTGGGTTGAACAAAAGTAAAAGTGTGCTGAAACATGGTTTTGTTGGTCTAATTCCATTCCAAAACAAACTAATCAAACTCAAACCATGACTTAACATATAAAGTAGGTTCTAAATCCTTTCAAAATAAGTTGTAATAACCAAATCATCCTCTTTCAATCTCAACCAAAACAACAATCTTTTAAGCTATTCGTGCTTTCTTAATTATAACCCATTTATCACCACTTAGAGAGTTAGAGGTGTTTTGCAAAACTCTAAACATTAAATACCTCCATCTTCAACCACTGTCATACAAATTCCTAACTCAAAAAATGAAAATCACAATATGAACATAAAAGAAATAATAACTTTTAGCACGACACTAAACTTTATAACCTCAAACAAGCTTTTCCAATATTTTTCTGGATCTTTCTTTAAATTTTCCTTTTTTTTTCTTCTTTTTCTTATTTCTTCTCATCTTTTTTTTTTTTGGTGAGCAAGATTGTAGAGACAAAATTTTCTATTCTTATAAATCCATCCATGCATATAAGCCTAAGGTGTAAACTTAATAGGGATCCTAAACTCCTAACAAGCATGAGGTGCATTCTTAATCCCTAATGACTCTTCTAACTCTTAATCATCTTGATTAAGCTAATTTAACAATTATTAATTGTACTAATCTTGTTCGACCACAAAATGATACAATGCACACTTGATGACACCAAACTTTTAGCCAAATTACTCTTTAGTCCTCATTTAAAATAAAACATCCCAGTTATCCCCTAACTAAAATCTTGGAAATCACACTAATAATCCCAAACTTTAATAATTCATGCCTTTACATACTCAATTCAAAGTAGAATTATTTCCACGATTTACTTAAATAAAATAGTAATATACGAATGCATAGTGGGGTCTTAACAGGGGATCACCATGAGCTATTGTGCATGTTTTGTGACTGCATAACAGTTATGTTAACAAACTTATTTTCCTCTGACATGATGAGTTATGGGTCATGTGTGAGATGTAAATCTTCTGACTCCCGATCAAATAAATAAGGTACGGTACATCCATTACATCAAGTTTAGAAGAGAAGAAACACAGCTCCCTTTGTCTTCTAAGTGAACTACTCCATTATTGTCTAGCTATTCCATTCCATAATCGTGTGTACTTTGAGTGACCTTTATCTACAACGACTAACTAATTTGATTAATTATTGGCAGATTTGTTGGTAGTATGCCCTAAAAGTTGATCTTAATGCATGCTTTATGGATAGTTTGTAGAAACAATATGTTCATTAAATTAATTGAAAGGCAAGTTTATTTCTCTTGTGTTTACTTCCAACGGTATGGCTTACATCTAAGAAGCATCAACACTTTTAGGAAAGTAGTGTGTTCGTACCCAACATGTGTCGAAAATCAACGCTTGTCGGATACATTCCATCTCATGTTGGATGCTCATGTTGGATGCTCATCCAAAATTGTCTTGATGTCTTCTTTATATTTTCTTAGAGCCAGACACGCTTCAAAAACTGAAAAGACACATGTGCCGATTACTTAGACATTCATGAAACATTGAAAGTTTGAGAAATAAACTTGTGATCCGCTAATGAAATAAAAACAATTGAAATTTATTTATGTTAATGGCTCCTCTTTTATGTTTATCTTTTTAGGTTTTTCAGGTCTTAAAACTTTTGGTTTGTTTATTAATTTATTGCATATGATTTCAATTTGTATTTGAAAAATACTTTGTTACTACATATGATTTAAGTTTATTTGTAATGTCAAAAATGGAGTAATTAGTATTTTCAGGTGTTCATAACGAAATATATATTCTATAGTTTTATATTTATTTGTTGTCATGTCGCATTGTGTAATGATCTCTTGAAAATTGCCGTGTCGGCATGTTTTTGTCCCATGTGTGTTGTCCATGTTTTTCATGGTTCTTAAGTTTCATGATAAGTATATGGAATAAAAGTTAAGAATAAGGCCTTTTTATTTACTTTATATAATTTGAAGTTAATTGATTGGAAAATAGGAGACCTATACTTCTTAGTACTTTATTTTTAGAAGTATCTAGTCATATAATTCTTAAAAGTGGGTATTAGTAGTTCCAGTTGATTAGCACGTGTTATGCTTGATCATATCCAATGGTGGCTACTCTTATGTCTATTATTTGGAGATACGAAAGAAAACATGTGGGTTTTTGTTAAATTGTTAGAAAACAAGTACACTTCACGTAACCAAGTACTTAAACATGTCTATGAATTTTACTTATCAAATCTATTTAACGATCACAATTTCACTTGGAATCCTTATACCTGGAACATCATGTTGTCTTGTGCATAAGTTACTACACTTAAACTGTATAATTTGTTTATTTGTAGTTAAGAATTTGAACATGTGTTGCTGATTTAGTGAGACACATATGAGGCATGTAAATGTTCAACACAATCTATTGATCTTTGTAAAAAGGGAGAATGTCCTATATGATCTTCTATAGCTAATGTCGGGAGGCATGTTCACGGGTTGCCCATTTTTCAGCCAGTCTCGTGATGTGGTGTGGTCGTTGGAATGTCCCATGATGTTGCCCAACAGTGTGGCAACACTTGCCCAAGACGTGCCAGCTACCCCAATGCCATGAGTTGATATTACTGATTTTTGGAGAGCCAAATAATGCTTTTAATGTTAAGTTTTTCATCCACTTTGAAAAAACTCCTTTGGCACCAGCGGGCTGCACAGAGAGGCCTCCTTTTATTAAAGCTTTCAATATTTATTTTAGGCATCCTTTCTAGCATTGTGAGATGAACTTTTTGCCCTTTTTCCCCCCTATTGCAAATCTACAGAAGCTGCCAAGTTACTGAAGAAGGCATATTTTAGTGGAGGTTTGTGCTTACTTCTGTTCTTTACAATAATATACTTGTTTTCTGTTAATATTACTTAACCTTTCAAAGCATTCCAGGCACTGTGGCTGCGTCAATCGCAGACATTGATTTTGTTAAAAAAAGAGAAGGCGTTGAAGAGCTTTTTGAGGATGGCACCGTATCATTTTTGAGCATAGCATCACTTCATCATGGGTTTAAAATCCTAAATATGTTGACCATGTCTGCTATATTCCGGTACGTTTAACGTTAGTATCTTACTCCTATTAGGAAGAACTAGAGATCCCTTCTTCATAGGAAGCTGTAGTGCCAATAATGAAATTGAGTCCCCATGAGAATGGATGGGGCATGCTTCATTTTGTGTGTCTGTTTCCCCCCTCGCCCCCCCCCCCCTCTTTTCAATGTCTATGTATAGTATGATTCCTTAGATTTTGTCTGGTTGTAAATCCATCGCTGCAAGTTATTTTGATAAATTTCAGTCAATTTCTTTCTTCTGTAACATCTGCATCTTCTTCTTTTCTCCTAATTATTCAGATTTATTATACATCTTCATTGAATATGCTGCTAGTTTTGTTTTGGAGATTAATTCAACAAATTTCTTGTCAGTTTAGTATAGTGTTTCACAATTTGGTTGCGTTGCTTAAAACTGATGACACATCCTGACAATGTATGCCGTGGTGAATGTGAAGTTGCACATATGGCTCCCTCGTGGCTCACACATAGTCACTTGTGATATATGTGATCAAAAAGTTTGTAATTGTGAAGGCTGTAATTTCAGAGCTTGGTTCTGTTAATTCAGTGATTTGTATGTCTGCTTGTTTGGTTATGATTTAGGTCTGTCACGTTTTTTTAGTACAATGAATTGGATAAGGACTGGTTCAGTACATTTGTAAAAGTTTGGTGTACAATGTTTGACCCATATGCTAGTAGTTTGCTTTTAGAACAAGAGGATGCCGAACGATTGAGCACACGCAATGCATGTGCAATTTATTTATCTTTTGAAAAAGAAAAAGTAATGTTGAAATTTTAAGATTTTATCAAGATTTGAAAGAAAATACAAATGAACACAAAAAATGATATCAAATTGATTCGAAAATATTAGAGGCATTAAAATAGGAGACCTAAATATATATAAATTAACATAATGTTACAAAATCATTTTCTACATTATTAGGTTACTTTGCTTCGTAATATGCTACTTTTAGATGTAAGTTTGATTTGTTTCTTAGGGGAGAGGTAATCAAATAAGGTGTCCTTTTTGTTTTTATTTTTTTTCTTTTGCCAACTTAACCATAAGTGTTAGCTCCTAACTATTTATGTTAAACCATTTATTGTAATATTAACATAAATGACACTCAACACTCCCAAGCCAGCATATATATTATGTGTACGAAGCTTTATACAAATATATTTCACTTGTAAGCCACAAAAGGTTTAGTGAATAAATCTGTTAATTGATCTACTGACTTCGCATGACTTGTACGAATTACATTTTGTAATAGCCTTTCTCGAATAAAATGACAATCGACATCAATATATGTTATTCTCTTATGGAATACTGGATTAGATGCGATGTGAACTGCTGTTTGGTTATCACATAACAAATTTATATGATGAGAATGTTAAAATTCAAGTTTCTCTAGTATATGTTTCAACCAAATTAACTCACAAGTGGTATGTATCATAACTCTATATTCGGACTCAGCACAAGATCGAGCAATAATTGTCTTTTTTTTGCTTTTTCATGAGACCAAATTATCTCTAAAAAGTACAAAATAATCAGTACTTGACCTTCTATCAGATGGAGATCTAAGCCCAATCTGTATCTGTATAATCCTCGATTCGAGTATGTCCATAATTATGATATATCAAACCACGACTCGGTGTACTTTTGAGACATCTTAGAATACACACAATGGCATCCCAATGAAAATTCTGTGGAGCATCTAAAAACTGACTGATAATACTAACTGTAGAACAAATGTTTGGTTCGGTAACCATCAATTATTTAACTTTTTGACCAATTGTCAATATTGCCCTGGATCTACTAGCAACTCACCTTTATTTGCAATTAATTTTGTGTTAGGGTCTATAGGTGTCAATAGGTTTTGATCATAACATTCCTTTTTCACTTAATAAATCAAGAACATAACGATTTCAATGATTTCAATTTCGCAATGCCATTATAGTCGTCATCTGTGTTCACAATGTCGTCCACACACAAATTAGTAGTATCTTGCTTGCTCTAGGATTTCTATAGAAAACAAAATGATGTACGTCATATCTTTGAAGACCAAAACTAGTCACAGTATCAGTAAACCTACCAAACTAAGCTCGAGGAGATTGTTTGAGCCCATATAATGACTTCTTCGAGCGACAAACCAAACTTGACTCCCTCTGAGCAACAAAACCTAAAGGTTTCTCTATATAGACCTCTTCTTGAAGATCATCGTGTATGAATGCATTTTTCACATTTAGCTGATGTAAAGGTTATGCAAACATGGTTGCTAGTGATATGAACAAACAAACAGATGAAATCTTTGCCAGTGTCAAGAATGTTTCAAAGTAATCAATGCCATACACTTGTGTATATCCTTTTGCCACACGGCCAGCCTTTAATTTGTCAACAGTACCATCAAAATGAACTTTAACAGTAATACAACATACACCTAATGACAGCCTACAACTAATTTGCTCGAAGGAAGAGACACAAAAGCCCACATATTATTCCGCTTTAAGGCAAGTATTTCTTCTTTCATTGCATTCTTCCAACCAGAATGGGGTAGAGCATCTATGTAAGACTTAGGAAGAGGAATAATTGACAATGTGGCAACAATCAAGTGATAGGAAGGGGATAAACGATCATAAGAAACAAAATTAGAAATATGATCTGAAGTATATGATCGCTTGCCCTTTCGAACAGCAATTGGAAGATCAATCGCAAATGGTGGAGAACGGGGTGGAGGGTGATCTGGTGGCGAGAAAACCATTGATGAAGTAGTAGAGGCAGGTGGAGCAATCTCGACATGAGTGCGACAAGTGTGAACCTACAGGTCAAGACGACTTAAACGTTCATTAGTAGTACTGGATGATAAGGATGGACTAAAGGAAATAAGACTAGGAATAAGAAGAGGAAGATTACATATAAGACCATTTGTAGAGAGTTGCTTAGAATAATATGGGTAGATTCAAAGAAAGTCACATCACGATAGACAAAAAACTTATGAAGAGCAAGGCTATAACACCAATAACCTTTCTGAGTACGAGAGTAGCCCAATAAAATACATTTAAGATTCGAGGATCAAATTTATCAATACCTGGAGCAAGTTGATGGGCAAAACAAACATAGCCACAGATGCGAGGGCAAAACAAATAGAGGATCATGTGAAAAAAGAATAAAGTGAAGAGTTTCCCAATTAAGAACTGATGAGGGCATACTATTAATTAAGTAACAAGGGGTGAGGACAGCATCACTCCAAAAAGATTTGGGGACATTCATTTGAATTAAGAGGGTTCGGGCAACTTCGATCAAATGTCGATTCTTGTGTTCGGCTACTCTATTTTGTTGTGGAGTGTGTGAGAACAAAATGATTGATGAAGGATGAGATATTGGATCATAAAATTACTGAAGGAATAAGAGAAATATTCTCTAGTATTATCACCACGCAAGATGTGAACGAAAGTATTAAAATGGGTTTAAATTTTAGAACAAGAAGCACAAAAGATAGAAAACAATTATGAGCGATCTTTCATTAAATAATGCCGAGTAACTCTAGAATAATCATCCAAAAAGGTAACAAAATACCAAAATCTCATCTTAGAAGTGACACGACAAGGAACACGATGACGCTTTCCCAATTGACATGACTCACAATCTAAAACTAAAATACAACTTAAACTACGCACTAAAAGCCTTAAGTTTTCAAATGATGGGTGACCAAGACGACAATGAATCTGAAGTGGAAAAGCAATAGCAGGACATGCACAATGTGAAACTTTAGTTGACGCCTTATTGTCCAAATAATAGAGACCACTTGACTCACGTCCTTCGCCAATCGTCTTTCTCGTCACTAAATCCTGAATGACAACAGAATTAGGAAAAAAAGAAATAAAACAATTAAGATTTTTGGTAAGTTGACTCACGGATATCAAATTAAAAGAAAATCAAGGGATATATAAAACAGAAGATAAAAAAAGTGAACGTGTAGGTTGAATTGTGTCTATGTCTTCAACAGAACTAGGTGAACCATCCGTTAAAGTAATACGAGGTAAAGATGAGGAAGACTTGAGATGAAAAAAAAAGAGATATACTCGATATATGATTAGTGGCACTAGAATCGATGACCCATGGGCGAGAAATAGTAGAAGATGAAAGACAAGTAGTAGGAGTACCTTTCTGGGCTAGAGATGCAACTGGAAAAGATGCGTGCAAAGTCGCCTAATACTGAATAAACTTAGAATACTCTTTTTAAAAAATAGTTCTTCTCTGGAATAAGAGTAGAGGAAGAAGGTTGAATACTGTCGAATGTCGCATTGTCACTGCATTGGCATACAGAGAAGGTTTGCTAACAAGATCCCAACATATCTCTCTTGTATGGTTGAGTAAGTCACAATTAGATTGCTGACGAGGTGGACCTCGACCTCGACTACTACGACAATCATGATAACTACTAATGCGACCACCTCGAGAACCGCACTTGCTCTACCATGATTGTAACCACTGAATTGATCACTTTGGTGTTGTGTAACTAGAGATGAATGATCAGAACTGTCCCGAGAAGAACCACTAGAGCCCTGAGAACTGTTTCGAGAAGTGGTGTGCAAGATCTTTATTATAACTCGGCAAGAGAAGAGAGCTCAGGTCTTGACAAAATATGAGAGCAAACGGACTTAAATTCAGGCCGCAACCCTGCCAAAAATTTCATCACAACCATTTGTTTTCGCTGTTGTATTTTGTGAATATCATTTGTGATGGGAAGAACTACATTTAACTCTTCATGAAGCCTCTTGAGTGCCACAAAATAATCAGTAACAGACTTATGATCTTGTTGCAACTAAAAGTAATCAATTGAAATATCATATATGAGTAAGATTATTGGAATATAACATTTGAATATACTCCCAAATCTCCTTGCATGTGTCAAGATGAGTACACATATCGGCAATATATGACTCCATAGAATTCTATAACTATGTAACAATTTGAGCATCCTCTTGCTCCCCATTTAGGTTTTCTTTTATCATCAGATGGACCAAACATAGTCAAGTGGTTTTGTTTACCTTGACCAGTTAAGGCAACTTTTACAGCTTTGGACTAATGCAAATAATTAACCCCACTCAACTTGCGAGTAGTGAGTTGTGGAATTGTGAACTGATGAATGGATGATTTTGAATCCATAACCCTTTCAACCAAACACAGAACTTATTTCTTTCACAAAGTAGCAAAAGATCGGTGCCCACAAAGAGGAACCTGAATCATAAGACTAGGAGTTCATAGCAGATCTGTTCACGACCAGTGGCGACTCCAAAATTTTTTATTGATGGGGTCATTCAAAAATAAATTTAAATTCTACTTATTTTATAAGATAATTTTTACACTAGTTAATAATTAATCATCTATTATCAGCATACTACAAATAAAATTACATGTATCAATTATTAAGTGTAATACACTTTTAATATAATCATAATGTTTTGACAAAAAAATATAACGGAAAATTGGTAAACAGTCCAATTTATAGGTCGTTTACTGTTTTTTATCCAGTATAAGATTTTTTAACGAGCGAGGTTCATCCGCATAAAAGTTTTAACACGCAAGATCTTTTTGGGATAAAAATACCTTAGAACAGATGAATTTATTTGTCTTTTCAAAACATGTATGAAGAACACAAATTTTTCTGTCTTTTATTGAAAACACATGTAAAGAATACAGATAAATTTATCTTATTGAAAGCACGTATAAAGAATATAGATAAATTTATCTGTGCCTTTTCAAAACATGTATAAATAAAACAGATAAAATTTATCTGTTTTTTATTGAAAACACATGTAAAGAACACAGATAAATTTATCTGTACCTTTTCAAAACATGTATAAAAAATAAAGATAAATTTATCTCTCTTATTGAAAGCACGTATAAAGAACATAGATAAATTCATCTGTCTGCATTATTTGTGTTGATATGGAAACAGATAAATTTATCTGTTTGTAGGGTATTTTTGAAAGAAATCACGCAATTGGACCTTGCGCGTTAAAATTTTTGTTGATGGGGATCTTACGCGTTAAAACTCATTTTTTTGAATCTTTGGCTGAAAGCCCCAAAATAGAAATACATGAACTTTTAGAATTGTATTCAATGATATTTCATGTTTTTAAATGGGTACATAATAGCCTAGTTTTCAATAGTATCAAAAATTTATTTCCAATACGTGCGATTAAGCAATCATTGAATTAAATCACACAAAGAATTAACTTGGTATTCAACTCTATAAAATTGTTGTTAGGTCATGAAGTTGTATATCTATGATTGTGAAAAGTAATTCAATACGGTAGTGGTATAATTAAATTTGTAACTTATGAAATTTTGTGTCATGACTTTCCATAAACTACAAATATATCATTCACGTTTGGAATAAAAATACTCAGAGAAATAATTTTGTACGACGCGTTGAAGATAATTGAAAAGTATTTTATATTATCATGGGGTCAATTATATTTTTTTAATGAGGTCAATTATACACCGACTAAAAAATTACTACAATAATAACAAATAAATAAAATTTTTTGATAGGGTCAATTGACCCCACAAAGCTCCATGTACAGTCGCCCCAGTTCACGACTAGAGTTAATGGATTTAGTTGTTCATAGCAGATCTATTCATTGTTGGTGATGACAACGACTGTCGTTGCCAAAGGCGACGACGATGATGGCGACTGATGTGGACGACAACGGCAGCAATTGCGGTAAGCGATAATGGTGGGCAATAACTGGTGCGCAATACTTGCGCGTGATACTTGTTTGCGACTAGGGTTAAGAACTAATGATGGTAGTGACTACTGTTGGCGACGCCGACATCGGCGATTGTGATGGATGATGACGATAGTGACTGAGGTAGACGATGGCGACGACAACCGTGCGCGGCAATGATGGTTTGTGATTATTCGCGATCTAGCAACGCGATGATGGTTCGTGATGACTGGTCAGCGAGTGCGGATGACAACGATGACTGTTGATGACGACTGTTGCGACTGTGGTCGGTGATGATGGCGGTGTCAATGGTGGGTGAGGATGGTTCGTGTTGCTAACTTTAGGGTTTTTTTTGTTTTTTTTTTTGTTTTAATTTCTTAGGAATCTTTGCTAATGACAACAGCCATGGTGGTGGGTAAGAATGGTTCGCATTGTTAAGGTTAAGGTTTTTTGTTATTGTTTTTCTTTTTGAATTTTTCAGGAATTTTTGTTCTGATACCATGTTAACATAACAAATTAGAAAAATGCGATAGCTTAGCATAAACAGTTAACTCCTCTAACTATTTATATTAAATTATCTATTATAATATTGACATAAATGACCCTCAACAGCCGATATGCATCTGTAATGCCAAGAAAAGTATTTAACTCGTGGATCAGTAATATATTTCAACATAAGTAGTGTGAAGAATAAAAAATATGGATTCTCTCTGTTCACTTAATTTGATTATCTATTTATTTCTTAGCTAAATATTACCAATTCATTTTTTACTGCCACCACCTCAACATTCCACCAATTCTAGTATGACTACCTATATAAAGCACGCCACACCCACCGCCAGTGGTGGCAGCAAAAATTCATTCCATCTCTAATCTGCTTTCACTTTATCTAATTATCCATGTATACCTCTATAATCATGTTTTCATTTGTGTTTTTTTTGTTATGTTAATGCTAATATGCAGTGCGACATCTTTTGAAGCTAGGAAGCTTTTGAATAGGGAGACTGAGAGAAGCCTTTCTTCATAGGACAGTGGGATCCTAAGTGCCCTTTCCGCAATATAATATTTAAAACTATATAGAACACACTTTTACTATTATTCAATTACAATCACACATTTTCTTTAGAAATTTAGATTGATTATAATTAGTGATAAACAGATAATTGAAAAACCCCCATTAAATTCTTCACACAAGGAACAAAATCACTAAAAATCTTTGGGAAACTTAAACTACAATCGAGTCAATATTTTTGGTAATGAACAAATATATGCATATTCATGGATATATATTCTGACAAAATACACACATGGACATGGTGGTGATGTTCTTAAAGGACAAGATGAGGGAATGGTCGGGATTGGCACCCAAATTTTACCATGGATAGTTATTTTGGCATGTAGAGGAAGGATTTCAATGTAACCATTACCATGGAAGCCTCCATTCATTGTAACTGGTTTTAGCGGGAGTCTGCGGTAACCATGTAAGTCTCCATTAAGTCCAAGTTCCATCTCTCTGTCTCTGCCTCTCTCTAAAAATGATACCTGGCAAGTAGGAGCGGTTATTGAAAATAAAGAACATGATGTGAATGTGGAGATATGTTAATTTGTCATATCCACCCTTTTAGCCAGTGAAGTGCAAATCAATTAATTAGATAGAGAGAATCCAAACGACAAGCATATGATAATCAAATTTGTAACGAAAGCAATTTGCAAAGGTTGAAGCAAAGTGGTGAAAAAGTAGATTCGTCATCACCCAAGAGAACCTAATCATTTTAAGTATTAGTTTTGGATCTCTTATAGGCCTTGTTTGATAACTGATATAAGTAGAGTGAGATTAATAATGAGGTGAGATTAATATAAAGATTAGGAATAAGGAGGGATTAGTTTTTCTGTGTTTGATTTGGGTAGGATATTATAATGGATTACACAAACTAATGTTTGTTTTGGGTGGGATTGGATAATGTAAGGTAGGATTATATTTGTTGTTTTTCAAAATTACCCTTCTACTAAAAGTCCATGGCCTTGGTGGCGTTGCCTCCACCATCGCTGTTATCTATGGCTTCACCACCATCTGCGGCATCGTCGCGGTTGAGTAGAACCACCAGATCCGGTGTTGGCGGAACGGGACAACTTCTACGCCGGTAGGTCCGGCGGCTTCAGCCTCATCTGCTGGAACTCTTCTCCCCCAAAAGGATTTACAACAACCAGTCGGTTACAAGACCTCACGTTCGTCGACGACCAAATTTGCAAGAACGGCACTCGAAGCGTTCGTGAGGCTAAAATCGGCAAACGACTTATGCAGAGAATCCATGGACTACCAAAACTATCTCAGCCGAGGTTTCTCAACCTGCCTTAATCAGGGATTGACAAGCCACCAGCCTTGCTAATCCACCCCAATAATTGCAAAACAAACACTGGGTTGCTAATTCACATCCTTACTAAGCCAACACATCAGCCCAAAACCCTTAACAAAAAGGGCCATAGTGATTTAATTCTGCTGTTCAAACTTTCCTTTCATGCTATCTTATAAATGACAAACTTTAAATAGATTGATGTGTTGCAAATAAAAAGTACAATATTTTTTGTATTATTGAGATAATAATGAAATAATGAATTAAAATTCCCTTCTATTTTCCCGATTTATCTCATCATCCAAAGGAGTCCCAAAAATTGGTCAAAACTCTATTCAAACTCCACATCAGATCATGCTTCAGTTCAAAGATAATCAAAAACCCTACCTCTATAGGCAATGGCAATCAGAGGTAAGCTCATACTATGCTCACATTTAAGGACACCTTAAGGAGATGGATATGATGGAATGAATGGGTGGTAGAGGCCAAACCAAATTAAATCCCTTCCTTTGTGGAAGTTCACATATGCTTTAATAATTTTATATTGCTATCTAAGTTTAAAATTCCTTTACCATAATTTGCCCCCCTCTTCTTGTTCTTTCTTTGATTGGTCAAGGAATATGTGATAACCTTTATATCGTATTCTTTCCTTCTGATTTTGATTAATATTTCTATCTTGAAACAAAACTCTTTTGTTCTAACTCAAGCATGTCAATGTCAAGGCATACTGCATCACTTGCCACATATGTGAGGAGCGTGCTTTCGGCCTTGCGGCATGAAAATGGAGAGCATGTCTGCACATTATATGGAAATCTTAAGTCAAAGGTTAGTATTGTGGATAAATAGTAAAAGATGTTTTCCTACTTCATACTGATGTGCTTTATCTGTTGTGGTATAATTATTCCTCTTTCACGTATCTATTATATGTAGTGTAGCATGAAATATCCTTTTGGGTCTTTCAAAATATTGTATGATTATATCTAAGTCTGATTGTTATGTCTTTTCACAGACTTATTATTTCCCTCGTGGAACGGGGGCAGTGATTTTGTATTTTCCTATTAGATAATCCTATTGAAGTTTGTGTTCTCGTGTTCTGATACACGTGTTGACGTGTATTGAGTCATCGTCCCTTCACGTTTGGGCCATGCCCAACGTTGTTACACTGTGATGAAACTTTGGGCATATAAGAAAATTTATTAGACATTGCTCCTTTAGACTTGTAATGTGTTGTAAATATTGCCGTATATAACAGCAATAATTAGATACAGTGGCAGCCAGATTTTTTAAACAGCGCGTGTATATATGTGTATGTATATAGCAGTTTAAAATGACCACTGTATGGCCTCTTCATGGAGGACAGTTTTACGGAATCAATAATAAAGCAACCTACAATCGAGTTTTTGGTGATTTTACAGTATGGATGGTTTCGAAGTCTAGATTCTAGCACTGTGTTTTAATATTGGCTTACATAACACTGTCTTAGGAAACCAATAATCAAGCAACTTACAATTGAGTTTTTTTTGGGGGGGTG
>JAOTRH010000025.1:941769-953652 GCA_034768845.1 Heliamphora exappendiculata
ATGAATGGTTTCGAAGTCTACATTCTAAAAGGTAGACGATAAATTTTCAAATGTTGTTGGCACAATGGGACTGAAGTTGGTGTGATTTCACAATGCAAGCTTGTCGAATTTTATATATTGTGCAGTAAGAGGGCATTTGTGAAGTGAATAATTGAGGGATTTTATGGTCAAGTAGTAAGAGGGCAATTGTGAAGTGAATAATTGAGGGATTTTATGGTCAAGTAGAAGGCCAATAGTTAGTGGAAGGGGTTAGGTTTGTGTTAAGCTCGTTTTATTAAGAGTTTTGGGGTTGAAAAAAGTGCAAATGTTCTTTGGCCGCAAACAGTAATATAGAACACTATTATGGGTTTTTCTTAAAAAAAGAGAAGAGTGGAAATGAAGTGCTTCACTCTCGTCTTGGGATAAGGAAATTAATATAAGCATATTATCATACAGTTCTCCCTTTTTTTAATGGTAAGGGAGAATGCAACTTACACCGCTTTTTTTTTCATCACAAGAAGCGACGCCAGTTCGTCACTAGAAAGATTGTTAAACATAGAGCAAACTCAATCTTTTTGTAGAGGAAAGTTCAAAGTCAATGGTAAGACAACTCCCTTCTCTACTTTCTTGGATCCATAAAGAGTATGAAGGTGATAATTTGGTATTTCTAAAGTATAGCAGGGAAAAGTTAGGAAATTGGATTTTCTCTTTCAAGGGCGCTCCGTCTTCTGTTCGTCATCAAACAAATCCAAGTAAAGAGGGTGGTGTCCCCAGTTTAGCAAGGTTTTTATCCTTTCTAGGGTTTTGATTTACAAAATTGGATACTCAGAAATCATTACTAAGTATTATATACTAAACCTAATAAAAAGGACAAAAGGATAAAAAATGACCTAAAAACATGACTGGTATTAGAACTTATGCACCAAAACGTAAGCAAGCACGGACATACGACACAATATAGGCACACTGACATAGTGATTTTCAGAAAGTATAGGATAGCAACACAAGGACATATTAAAAAAATATTTTGTATATATTATAGGCCGTACAAAGGCGGACTTTGGCGCATCAGTAACGTTGCTCTTGCAACCAGGATGTCATGAGTTCGAATAACGAAAATCACCTTTCCGCTAGCAGGGGTTAGGTTGATTAAACGGTGTGGGAGTCTCGTGCATTGAACTGCTGGTGTGGACACCAAGGAACTAAATGGTTATGCATGTTAATCCGGATGATGTAAATTATTAATTTTATTATATTTGTTATTTAGAATTCATTTCATAAGATTTGTTTTGATAGAATGAGATTATTGTTCTTTCATCGTTAACTTTGTTTTGTAACGAGTCTATTTAAAGACTTTTAAACTTGTGTTTTGCATTATTGAGTGTATGAATGTAAATTATTAATCTCTCTTAGAATTGCCGTGGATTTCAATTTATCTTTGGGAATGGATTCTTTAGATTCATTTGATGTGGATGTCTGAGACCTGTTGTTGTTTGTCTTGCATCGCCTTTGGTATCAACGCAAATTGATATGAAATTAAAACAATTTCCTGTTCAATCATGGAGTCTAAATTAGCAATCATAACGAAGCACATTCCTTGCCCATTCTTCTGCAGCCTCTACTACAACCAAAATTATTGCTAATAAAGCCACCACTATTGTTTCCTCTCCTGCCGTGCTTCACGATACAGACCTTACATTGATAACATGTTGTAAAAGTAATAATATAAACTCTAAAAACTTGCAATAAATAAAATGCCATACTTAAAGATGCAAAAATAATTAGTTCTTTAGGAACAGTTATATAAGCCTATGTTTGGACTAGCTTTTTTTTGTAGGCTTTTAAGCTTTTTGGCTTTTTTTTTTTGTAAAAAAAGAGATGTAAAAACATGTAGAAAAAGCCACATTAGGCCAAACCAGGTAGCTTTTTTAAAGGCTTAACTTTTAAGTTAAGCTAGGCCAAACAAAGTCTAAACTTGTGTTTGGATTAGCTTTTTTTAGTGGCTTTTAGGCTTTTTGACTTTTTTGTAAAAAAGTAAATGTCAAATCATGTAGAAAGTGGGAAACAAGTAGAGAAAAGCCTAATAAGCCAAACCAGTTGGTTTTTTTTTTTGGCTTTTAAGCCAAAAAGCCACAAAAATAAGCTAGCACAAACATAGGCTAAGTCATCTTCAGGATCAAATTCATATTTCTCTACAATCTATCATTGTTGTAGAGCAATTCTATAAACTCTAGAATTTTGTAATAAATAAAATGCTGAACTTAAATATGCAATCTTTAGGATCAAATATATATTTCTCTGCAATCTTTCTTCTTACAAATCTTTTTCTCTTTGTATATCTCAAACGAAGCAATGAAGCTTCCTTGTATATAGAAAATGGAGGACAAACATTAAATGTAAAATTATTACATATGTCTAATATTTATTAGATACACTATTACACCTAATTAGATGGTTGCTTGATGACTTTGTGGTCATTCATTTATTCATAACACACCCCTTTGTTAAAACAGAAATGAGGTGAAATACAGGTATCATTTCTCCTGGGAGATGAAGGGTACCTTTAACTGCACCCTACGATATTTTTAACAAATGTTCTCTTTTGGAACCATTTATAATTAAGCCATTATTTAACTCCAAATTATCAATTCTTTCTCCTGAAGTTCTGGTATGAATCTTATGAAGTAGTTAGTACATCATCTCCAGCTTAAGTTAGTTGTTTAACTGTGATGTTGCACTGGTGTTCATTTTCTGATGTTGATAAAATTTGCTGATATTTGTTTTAAATATCCTCTTCTAGGTATTGTACGATGAACTGGGTCCTATAGTATCATTCAACCTTAAAAGACCAGATGGCTCTTGGTTTGGTTACCGTGAGGTAGAGAAATTGGCTTCTTTATCTGGAATTCAGCTACGGGTAAGATTTTAGAAATGCTAATCGGCCTTATATTTTCCTTATGTTATACAACGAACGTTCAAGTGCTTATGTCAGTGGACTTTTTTGTTTGTCACTTCTTACGGTTATTTGACCTTTTAATAAATGTTACTCCAAAAACTTTGGAAGTTCTAATTTCTATCATTTTGTTCTTGGCAGTTTCTCTACTCAGTTAGTCACCATTACTTGTTCGTAATATGTTTTTTTTTTAAATGTGATTTGGTAATATTTTGTTTCTCCACTGTTATATGGAAATTGTTTTTGTTCAAACATTATCATGCATCTGTCAATGGTATGGAGTAAGCATTTTTCTATAACCTTCTCCTCCTTGCAAGCTGTGGGGAGTAAGGGTGTTATTGGATATGAATTACAGTTTCAGAAAATGATGAATTTCTCGTCTTTAAGTATAGAACATTTGTGGTCTGTGGTACATATATTACTTTTTCTGGAGTCAATACTACCCTAAATAGGATGTTATTTGTGTGCTTGCATCTAGAAGTGAGGTAATCAGTTGCCTCTAAAGCTTAAACTCTCAGGAATTGACCTGAGATTGTTTGTTGTCATAATATCAATACTGCACATGGAGGGACCAACTAATATTTCAGTGGAATATTTCAGTGGATATGTTCATTTTTTAGCAGTGAGGGTAGGACAGGAGATATTTTTTTCTGAATTCCTTGTGTTATTTTTCTATTCATAATGTTAGCAAAGTTCGTTTGTATGAATGTATGCCTACACTTCAAGAGCATGTATTTGGTATCGTTAGAGGACCTAAATGATTTTCGGTTATAGTTGTTAACATTGGCTTTTTATTATTCCCTTCTGGTTTCTGTGTAGACAGGATGCTTTTGCAATCCTGGGGCATGTGCTAAATATCTTGCGTTGTCTCACTTGGATCTTCTTTCCAACATTGAGGTATTTCTTAACTCTTGTTTATTTCTGTCTGTCCTTTATGATTTGATTGGTCATCATGAAGCAGAAGCCTTCAGTATGTTCATAGCCAATCCTTTTTTCTTTTTAAATTTAGGAAGGGCATATTTGCTGGGACGATCACGACATTATGCACGGAAAGCCTACTGGTGCTGTTAGAGTATCGTTTGGTTATATGTCCACATTTGAAGATGCCAAGGTAAAATTTGTTCCACATATTATTTGAATTTCCATTGATTGTAAATGCAAGAACTGATGTATCCTTCCTTTGGTTTCCTTTTTAAAATTATCCTACTTTCTATTTAGTTGTATAGATCAATGCATGAAATATCTCTTTGATTGAATGAGTTTTATTCATATACCACATTAATTCCACTAGACTTCAATGGAATTTCGAAATGAACATATTTTGATTGCATAACAGTCAAGAGGATCCTATGAAAATGGAACATTTTCGCCTAGAAGATGTAAAACAGATATTGTGCATTCTACAAAAACATTTCGCAAATGATTTAATGAAAAATAAATTTTAAATCGCCGTGTCTTTCTCCGATTTTTTACAAAAGATATTCAGTCTGTCAGAATAGAAGTTAAAGAGGGTAAATATTGATTTTAAACATGGAAAATATGTCTTTCTCGTTGAGTATTTATTTAGTGATATATCTGCATAATAAGTCTTGTCAGTGTACATTTCTTTACCTATGGGAAAAAGCTATAGTTTTTTTACTTTTCTCTGTTGATATGATTCGTTAATTATAAGAGAAAAATTGAATTGACGAAATAGGAAAATATTTAGCTGTGATGCTTTTCCCTAAAAAATCGGCTGGTGATTGTTATCAATCCAAAGTTTGTTTTTATTTGCCATTCTCCCTTTTTTGTATGCAGAAATTTATAAACTTTGTGGTGAACTCCTTTGCATCAGTGACAATTCAGTCGAAACATGTGTATCTATTGAGGGCAAGGCCCCTTTTCTTTCCAAGTGAAGGTGATTTCTATACCGATTTACTAATTGCTAGCACAATGCTAATTTGTTGTTTATCCCTCTACTCGAGCTTTTAATTGTTTCCTATTATTAGAATCTAAAATAGATCCTCTCTTTCATGGTAACATGCCATACAAAATCTAATAAACTTCAATAGAGGTTCTTGAGTTATAAATGCATTAATAGTGTGCTTTATGATCCATTACTTTGCAGTTGTTCTAAGGGAGAACATTTTTAGCTCAACGTTAATTTCGTTATGTTGGGTTGCTAGGTTAGGATCAGACTTTGGAGATGCATCTTTCAGGATTGCTCACTACTTATGTAGAGTTTCACTCCGTTACATCTGAAGGTAAATTGTTCAAACATTTACATTAGACTAGGAGACAAGTTTTCAAATTTTTGATCTAGTTTTCCATTCAAGTGCATGGCAAAGTCCTATTGGAGAGGTGCTCAAGAGAATGTTAGAGCGAGTGGGCTTTGAAAGTGTGGGTGTTTTAAGTAAGTGGAAAATGTTGATCCTTTGAACCCACAGACTGCACACTTGTTGCAGTCCAGAAGAGGAGTGGAAAGAGTTGGGTATACTGGCTGAAGGGACTTCACAAGAAGAGGTGTCGGAGTAGGTTTTGAAATGGATTAAAGGTTTTGAAAAGTGTCTTGGAATCTCTTTTGTTGACTTTGAGGATGATTCAATGTGCTATTTCAGGCTATTGAAGCTAGATGGGGGTGCAATGAATGCCTGAGATAAGGTCAATGGAGTGGGGGCCAGCGGTGTAAGAAGGGGGCGAGGGAGTTGAGAAATCTGCAATGTTGCAGTGACTATAAGGGAGGGAGAAAACGAAGGCAGTGGAAGGGGTGGTGTTGGTGGTAATCTTCTCACGCTTTATGAAGATAGAATAGTGACTTTTAAAGTTGGGATTGAATGTGAGTGACAAGAGGGTAGTGGTAGAGGAATTGCTTTAGGGATTTGAAGGTGATGCGGTGCATCTTCAAGGAAGCCAATATGTATGAGGTGTGTAGGGAGATATTTAGAGATGTTTGGGGCGGCAGATTGGTGGATTGGACTCACTTGAAGCCAAGGAACAAATTTTATTTTGTTTCTATCAAAGTGACCCAACCATTTTATTTTCAAGGAAATCAAAACGACACATTAGTGGAATACCAAAATTCTAATGTATCCATTGAAACATACCTAAAGCATAGATACAGACATAGACACAGACGTGGACGCAGGACACGGCAATTTCAAAAAATATATTTTTATTTATATATATTATCCCATGTTTATAAATAGAATATTCACAAACAACCTAAAAAATGTAAAGAAAAAACTAAAAAGGTAAAGAAAACAATTAGAAAATAGATGGAGAAAAAAGGTAAAAAAAAAACATAAAAAATTATAAAGGTAAAGGAAAAACCAAAAATGACTAAATGGTAAAGAAAAATCTAGAACGGTAAAGAAAAAAAACCAAGAAACAACTAAACAGGCTATTGTCTTTGAATCATTCAAAGACTCGAATGAAGCAAAAACTAGAAAATAGAAAAAGGGGGGAGAAGAAGAAGAGAGAGAAGAAGAAGACATAGATAAGTATAACGAAAAATAAAGAGAGAAGTCACCGAAAAATAGAAGGAAGAAAGGAGAGTGCTTACTTAGAGGGTGATTGAAGGTCGTTGGTGATTGTCGCTGGTGACCTTGAGGTCATTGGTAGTTATCGAGCTCGCTGGTGAAAGTCGCGGTGGATAGTGAAGACGAGAGGCTGAGTATTTCTCAAACTATGCACTGAGGCTCTTAGGTTTTTTTATTTCATCATTAGGTTTGGCGTGTTCAGGCGTGTTAGAAATTGGACACGTGTGTTCCCTGTGTGTCCCTTGGTGTGTCTGGTTGGATTTTTTTTTTTAAGACACGCCACATGACGTGTCCGACATGTGTCCTGGCGTGTGCCCGTCGTGTCCATGTGTCCGGCGTCTCCAACACAACTACAACATCTATTCCGACGTATCCATACTTCATAGAAACATACTAAAATGCAATGAAGCATAATGAAACATTCTGAAACAATGAGTTGTTTTGGAACTTGGTAGAAATATTCCAAAAATGGTCAGTTCGTGATGCCTATTTTGTGGGAAAAAAATTGAGGAACAACTGACTTAGATTGATTAAAGAAATATGAGAAACTACAAAGGAGAAGATGAGACATAAGGATGTGATGATAAAACAAGGATGTTAAGTCACTTATTCTCTTTCTTTATTACCGCAGAGAGGAAAGGCTGAGTTGTTTAGCAAGAAGCAGGGCTATCAGGAAATTATGTGCATTTTTCATTGCTTGGGAGGAGTATTTCTCAAATGTAGCTCAGATTCCCCTTCAAAGTCCTATATCAGATCATGTGGGTTGAAGCAAAAACGTTGGTTCTTCAGGGTTGAGAATATGTGGCTGGAAGTTGAGGGGTTCAAGGAGGGAGGCAATGATGGCGGAATAATTATGTACAGAGTGCAACAGTGGTGGAACAATTATTTAGTAGAGGAGGTCTCATATTCTCTTCTGAATCTGAAAAAAGGGGGCAAATCCTACCTTACCCTTTTGGGATATGGATCATGTGCGGAAGACCCCCCTGATGTTTAGAAATGACCATATAACTACTTATAGTTTGTGGACTAAAATGCACCGAGAACTTCTGTTAACTGCCCTATAAAATGATCTTAGTACCCTCTTCATCTTCTCATTTGATACAAACTCACAAATACATACATACATATATATATATATATATATATGTATGCACACACATGACCCAAATTCTAATCTTGCTATGTTGGATCTATCAATCTAGACTTTGTTTTCAGCTCTAAAACTTTGAATTATGTAAAACGAATGTGCCCAATTCCTTAATCACACTTGTGCTATAGTGATGGGACAATTTGTGCTACAGCTCACTTTCCATCAAGAGATGAGACCATGCCGACCTTAATCGCACTTGTGCATCACTTGGCTTCTTTATTTTGTAGCACAGCTCATTTTCCATCACTAATGAGTGGATTTGTGATACAAATGGGATGATTAATGCTACTGCCCATTTTCCATCACGAGATCAGTGAATAATTTAGTGAACTGATTGCATGCATAATTCCCCACTTCTTTTTTTCTTTTCTGTTTGGGATTTAGAATTGACCTGATTAATTCTATAAATTTTCAATTATTGATCTGCTTTCCCAAACTTCATATGTTTAAGTTGTAATTTTAAGGTATTTTTTCCCTCTTAGAGAACTATACGGTTGCAAATCCTGTGGGTTTGTGGGCATGGGTTTGTAGCCATAGAGAGGGAGGAGAGGAATGGTTCGGGAGTGGGTGTTACAAAAGAAAAGATTTCTATTATTTATGTTGATGCATAGCATAACAACTAAAAGATAAATTTACAAAATATATATAAAGAAAAACTTAAATTCTAATTAGTCCTAAAGACTAAATTATCCTCTAGCTAACAATAACATAATAAAATAACAAAAAATACACTTTACACCCCCCAAACTCATAATGGGAGTCCAGTGAGCAGTTAGAGTTTGCCAAGCAAGAACCGAAAATGAGTCGAAGTATCAGTCTTGATAAAAAAATCAAAAAATTGCAAGGACAAGGAGACGAAAAGTAGATCAGTAGTATCAATCTGAATATGCTAACGAACAAAATGACAGTCAATCTCTATGTGTTTGGTGTGCTCATGGAAAATAGAGTTGCGAGTGGTCTGGATGGTATTCTTGTTATCACAAAGGAGAGAGGTAGGAGAAGAGAGGGAAATACGCAAATTAGTGAGTAGCCATATGAGCTAAATAATTTCAGCAGTAGCATGAGCCATAGCACAATATTTAGCTTCAGCAGTGGAACGAGCAATAGTAGACTATTTTTTCTCTTCTAGGAAATTAGTGTCACCGAGAAAAACACAAAAACCAGTAGGAGATTTGCGTCGGACACGTTGTCAGCCCAATCAGTTTTAGCGTAAGCCCGAAGAGTCAAAGACGAAGAAGATAATAACTCTGAAAGATAGTATGACGAACATAACACAAAATATGAAGCAAGGCAACCCAATGATTGGAGCGAGGAGTATGGAAAAATTGACTGACCACATATAAGGCATACGTGTAAGATATACCGAACACCTATCCAACTCTTGATAAAAAGTGGGATCCTCAAGAAGAACACCATCAGATAAAGAGAATTTGGCATGCAACTCAATGGGAGTATCCACAATCTTGTCATCAGTGAGGTGGGCATGGTGGATCACCTCGTTCGCATATTTTGACTGAGATAAGATATAGCCTTTAGGTTAGGAAGCAACCTCTATACAAAAAAGTAGCGCAGAGGATTTAAGTATTTCATCTCAAACTCAGGGAACAGATGTTTCACTTCAAAGATAATAGTAGAGTCAGAGCCAGTGATGATCACGTCATCCACATATAATAACAAAATAACCAACCCAGTAGGAGTATGGCGAAGAAAAGTACAAAATCATGAGGACTAAGAGTAAAACCAATATGAGTAACAATAAACTGGAACCGCTCATACCAAGCACGAGGGGATTGCTTCAAATCATAAAAGGCACGCTGAAGACGACAAACTGTATCGGAGGATGATGGAGCCCCGGAGGAGGGTGCATATAAACTTCCTTATTAAGATGCCCATTAAGAAATGCATTCTTGACAGCTGGAAAAGAATTCATTGACGAATGGCAACAAAAGAAATCAAAATATGAATTGTAATCATCTTAGCACAAGTGCAAAAGTTTCCTTGTAATCAATCCCATACACTTGAGAAAAATCCTAGGCAACTAATGTGGCTATATAATGCTCCAAAGAACCATCAAAATCAGTTTTAATTTTGTAAGCCCACTTATATAAAATAAGGTTTTTATCAACAGGAAGTGGAATCAAATCCCAAGTACAAGTCTTCTAAAGAGTAGTTAATTTGTCTTGTATGGTATTGGTCAAGTTTGGATTGGTACATGCTTCTTTCTAAGAAGATGAAATGCAGGTGAACATCGTTAGATCTGGTTGATATGTGTTGAGAAGAAGCTGACGGCTTATGAGAATAGACTAATGGCAATGATGAAACAACGGAAGAATAGGGCTGAGAAGGAAGTTCAGAAACGTCAAGTATACGAGTAAACTCGTCGGAAGGCACAACATTCGGAAATGGATCAATAACAATTAAATCTTCTTTGAGAAGAGAAGCATATTTGGAAGGTAGAGTAAAATAGGAGAGACACTAAAAAAAACATAACATGGCGTGAGACATAAAGGCGCTTAAATACATGATCATAACACTGATATTTGTTTTGTTGAATACCATATCCCAAGAAGACAGAGCGGAATGAGCACCAAGTTTATTGCGCTCCCTTTTGAGAAGAAAGACAAAACAAATTCAACCAAAAATGTGCAACGTAATTAGGAGTATAACCCATCAATTTTTCAAGGAGAAATTTCAAAAAGAAGAGGTGTAGGTATGGAATTAAGAAGATACACTGCAGCAAGGACTGCATCTCCCCAAAATGTGGCAGGGATAGAAAAGGAAAGAAGAAGGGAGCGAGCTGTGTTAAGAATGTGCCAATATTTTCTTTCAACTTTACCATTTTGTGCAGAAGTGTCAGAACATGAAGATTGATGAATAATGCCAGATGTAGCTGAAAAGTTAGTGAATTCTATTAGAAAATACTCCCTACCCAAATTAGAACAGAGGCTCTTGATAGTTGTGGAAAATTAAGTGTGAACTATGGAGTGAAATGTGCGATAAATACGGAAAAAATAGATTTATGAGACATCAAACGCACCCAACAAAACCGATTATAATTATTAATGAAGGAAACATAACACACCGACCCACCCTTTGTTGCAATAGGAGAAGGATTCCATGCATCTGTATGAACAAGAGAGAAAAGAGATGTAGAAAGCAAAGTACTTTTAGGAAGATGTACTGCTGACATTTTTGTAAGTTTACAACTACGGAATTTAGAAATGTTACTAGCAGACACTTTACCAAAGTAACTAGACTAAACTAATTGTTTTAGACGTTCACTAGATAGATGAGCTAACTTAGAATGCCAAAGATAAAAAAGAGAAGAATGTTGATATTAAGAAAAAGAAGATAAAGCCGTAGAGGAGGAATCCAAAGGTCGATGCAAACTTTCCACACATATTCATCACCAGTTCTATGCCTGATCCCAACCTGATTTTGGGACGTCCTATTCTGAACAACACAACCAGAGGAAGAAAACAAGAAGTTAAAACTAAAATAAAAAAGTTGACTGATAGATAATATATTGATATTCAATTGTGGCACATAAACGATATTTGTTAATATATATTTAGTATTAAGATGTTAAGTAATAATAATATCCTGTGGGGATACCCACAGTATCTGTTGTAGGCTCTCATTTGCTTAATAAATATGTGGGTATGTCTCATAATGAGATACACGTTTTTCCGTATTCTTTCTCTCTTTTCTAACATGGTATCAGAGCCATGGAACCCTAGCCATCAAACCCTAACCTTTAATCCCTCCAGCCGCCGCTAGCCACAAACCCTAGTTTTTGCGTCGCAACCATCACCGGACCTCCGGTGACCCTCGTCAGACCTTTGCTGGCCCTCCGCCGGCCCTCGCCGACTAGTCATCCAGCCACCGCCAGACAGAAACCCTAACCCTCGCGTCGCGACCAGCCACAAACCCTAGCCGCCAGCCACCGTCGACCCTTCCAGACCCTCGTTGGACCTCCGCCGACCCTCGCCGACCATCGTCGACCTCCGTCAGAACCATAGCAGGCCTTCGCGACCTACCTCAGTTGCCATAACAGCTTCTAAACCTCCTCGCAGGACCTCCGGCCACTCGCCGACCACTCGCCGGCCGTCGCCGACCTCCGATGACCCTCGTCGACCACTCGCCGGACCTCGCCTACCTCCGGCGAGCCTCGTCGGACTCCGGCAGTCCCTTCCATAGGGTTTTTCTCTCTATTTCCCTCACTGCATCTGTCTAGTCTGTACAATGGGATGTGGTATGCTGGTTCGATGATGCAGTGAGGG
>JAOTRH010000025.1:962901-992326 GCA_034768845.1 Heliamphora exappendiculata
AGGATCGGCTACGAACGTACTCCGTCTGTCTTTCTCTCTCTTACAGCTTGCAATATAATCTGAGAATTGTATATCTCATTTCTCACATCTACTGTGGTTTTTCTCTGTTCTGTCTCTTCTTCTCTGTCTTTTTTGAATTAGTTGACAGCATATATATGCCTTCTATCATGGAGAGAGTTACAGGGGAATCAATAGCCATGAATGGTATTAATTTCCAAGATTCAATTGACAATTGAATGGACAATTCAATTGCAATTGAATTCTACTATTGAATTCTAGAATTCAATGGCCAATGAATTTACAAAATTCTAACATTACTAACTTAAACATTAGTAACTATTCCCAAGATATTTTGGCCCTTGTCTTGTCTCGCTATTTTCTTGATGTTTTTCTTTGGTTGTTGCACCGATCGAATAGATGATGAAAATGAGAGACCTCATTCATGTCACACTCCATCTCATTGCCATTTTTATAAGAGGTTTAACACTCCAAACTAGATTTTAAATTCAAAACATTTTTAATAGCTATTAATTTTTTTGAATTAATTCATATAATATTTTACTTCGATTTTAATTGTTCCTCGATAGTCAAAGGTAAGATTAGTTCCTAAAAATTAGGAGATATGCACGTCATTCGAACCAAACATTCAAATATATATATATATATATATATATATATATATTAATTAAGTATATATAATCATTTGTATAATCATTTTCATCTTCTTCTTCTTTCTTTCTTTTTTTTATTTGCAGGAAGTTTGGACATTATGTAGAATTTTTAAGCGGAACTTATCATATCGAAAGTGCATACCAGATTGGATAGAAGTATCAGGTAAAAGAAATCCTGTGGATGCAAGTTCTAAAACCTGCAGTGTGGAGTCTGACAGCCATGAAAGCTTCATCGATTTCAGATCAGCTCCGGCGGGAACTCGACAGAATGAGAAGAAGAACGTCGTTAATCACGCCGGTGAAACGAACCAGATGCTCGGAGTCGGAGGCCAGTTTAGCTCCGTATCTCAAGCTCCATCTGCCGGTTCGTACTCCAGCTGCTTTTTTACTCCCGACGTTAATGATCAGTTCGCCAAGTACGGGGATTGGGACGAGCTCAGATCGGTTGTGGAATTTGCTGTTGATCCATTTCTTGTGTAAATAACTTGCAATAGTTTAAGTTGCATATATATAATTTGGAGTTTTATCTTATGGTTATCAGTATCAGTAATTCTACTCTCTCAAATTTATATTTCGGAAACAAATCCAAAACCATTTACCTCCCTTTCTCTCTCTCCTCTCTCCTCTCTCCTCTCTCCTGAATTTATTTTTGAATTATAAATTCGGCGAGTGAGTAAGAGCGAGGAGAGGAGAGAAAAAAAGGGGAAATAAATGTTTCTGAATTTATTTTTGAAATATAAATTCGGGATAGTAAAATTACTGTATGGTTATATATATGAGTGCGTGTGTGTGTGTGTTTGGACTTGGCTTTCTTAACAAGAACAATGTTGAATTAAAAAAGACTAACTTAAATGCAATATTTAGATGGCTCTGTTTGGGTTAAATTTTAAAAAATTTAGTTTATATTTGTTTTTTTAAATTTTTTTACCTTTTAATTAATTTTTAAAATTTTTTAAATTGTCTCGATGAGATGAACAAAAATAAATTCAAAAAATTCAAAAAATAAAAAATTCATTAAAGATAAATATAAGCAACATAAAATTTGACTTATTGACTTTTTTTGACTTTTTTTTTTCTAAAATTTTTTTATATTTTAATAAAAAAATTTTACTTTTCTGGATCATCTCGATGAGATGATTCAAAAGATATAATAAATTGACTAAACGATAAAAAAATTCACTAAATATAAAAATAAGCAATATAAAATAAACAAATATCCCAAACATTTAAAAGAGGATAGAGAAAGAGAGAGAATGCAAAGATTTATTTTAAACAAAAAAAAATATTATTAAGTACACAAATTTAAACACAAAATTGGACACATTACTCTCGTATTAAATGGGTTCTATGTAAAAGACATGTGCCCGATTACGTATTTCATATTTATGCACAAAATAATATTTTTAAAAAAGAATTAAAACTGTTATGTGAGTCAATTTTATACCTACTAAATGAGTTGTTAACTTTATAATATACCAGTAAATTGTACTCACATGGTTCGGGTGTAATATAAATTATTATTTTAAAATACTTAAAAAGAGTTTACATTATAAAAATCATAATTATAAACTAAATTGCAAAGATAAAATATATTAACTACAAATTATGAAAATTTAAGTCATTAAATATCAAAATAAAAAAAAATAAAAAAGAGGGAAAAGGGTGAGTTGTTATATAACTACTTTTATAAATTTTAAAATTTAAGATTTAAAATTGTTGTGAGGTTATATTTGAAAAATAAAATGTATGACTGGGTTCAAAAATTTAAACTTGTGTGTTGCCTTGTAAAAATAGTATAAATTATAGACAATGGGGATATCCGGTATATTAGACATTTAGTATAAATTAGTCATTTTTGGCGTGCTTTGCTACAGTAGAATCTGTTGTGACTCAAAACAACATCGTTTTGGGTAAGTGAAACTACGTCGTTTTGGTATTTGGAAACAAAAAAACCTATATAAGGGAAACTACGTCATTTCGGGTAAGTAAAATTAAGTTGTTTTAGTCTTTCATGACAAAAACCTACACAAGTGCTACGTCGTCTGCTCCTCCTCTCTCATTCGTCTCTGTTTTAACTTCTAAAAAGTAACTAATAATAATACTTTATTGAACAAAAAATGGAGCAGACCTTCATCATGATCAAGCCTGATGGTGTTCAAAGAGGCCTTGTAAGCCCCTACTCCCCCATTGATTCTTTCTCTTATCTTTGTTTTTTGGATTGGATCTATATATCTTTGTTGATAATTATGATAAGATCAGAAGAGCCAAACAAGTATTTTAATTTTTGAGTTTTAGATTTTCTTTTTAAACGCGAATCCAAGACTGATGCCAAGGTTGTACAGTTTGGATGCTAAGAAAATACGCGAAAGAAATAGGAGGATCTTGACACCATTTCGGTGTTCATTATTCGGGAAATTCAAGATAAACTGTAGCTGTTTCAAGATTTTGATTCCGTGCAACTAATTAGAGAATGTGGAGATTTTAGTGTTTGGTTGCTTAAATCCAGAAGAGTAAAAACATCTGCTTTACTTAACCCAATGCGCACCCCTCTTATACTCGATTGAATTGTGATTTTTGTCAGTTTACTGGAAATAAAATCTTGAAGTTTTCTGTCATTAGCAGATTTGAGAACAAGGGTTTCTACTTTAGCTTTTCTTTTTCTCTCGGGATGTGCTTGCGCTATCCAAAACGACCTAGTTTCACTTAGGCAGGTTGTTGTCCCAAAAGGACAAAACGACATAGTTGCACCTTTTAAAAACTACATAGTTTTACTTGCTCAAAAACAACGTCGTTTTGAGCCACAGCAATTCAAACCCACTGACCAATCTAACCGGGTGGCTCACGTGACAATGATAAATAATGAATAATTTTCTCCGCACCTCCTTTTCTTTTTTGATTTCTAATTTTCAAGATTGGACTCTGGACTCTGGACTGGGCGCCTTCTCTTTCTTCCATCGCTAATTGCTGTTCTTGATTCTACTTGGCATTTCTTTAGCTGGTCTTCTTCAAACGTAAGGTAATTTACATGGCACCCACCTTTATCCCTAGATCTATTTTCTACATTTCCTTGATATACGAAATCATACATATAAAAAACCTACCACTCGATTTCTGCGAAGACATTCAAGTCCGAAAGCTTCAGTTCTACTTGATTTCTCCATCTCGATAATATTCTCAATTAATCGAAGTTTCTTGAATCACGATCTACTGTCTTTAGATCTTGAACGCTGAATCTTCTTCCCGCTTTCAATTCCTGAATTATTCAGAGGAAATGGCTCAAGCAGGTTATGTCAAGCTAACACTTCTTCACACGCGTGAACCCATCTCGCGTGGAGAGAGAACAAATTGTCTTGACGTGCATGAACATACGAAACATAGTGTACAGCAACATTTAATAGGGGTGGCAAGATGAACATAGGAACTCTTGATTGGAACTAAAACTTTGATAACATGTTTGATCACCAAATTGTCTCAAATGCTTAAGCCATCAGAAAATGAGACAAACAATTTATATCAATTTAACAAAGCCAAACTTGTCTCTCAAATATTTTGTATCACTAACCTGTAGTAGCTTATAATTTCTTATTGATCTTCTAATCAGATGATAGATCGTTATTGGATTGCTTTCTTCGTGGCGCTTTCATGTCTTGTTGGAGTATTTGATGCTAGCGCTGGTGATGTTGATCCACTTTATAGGTAAAACCCTACTTCCTTATTTATTATTTTATTTAGTTAAATAGCATTGCAGTGATAGAACATTCAAGTTGTTCAGCTTCATGATTTGGAATTTGGTATATTATTTGTGATAACTTTGGGCTAGTAATTTATCTTTTACTTCCCCACCTTCCACCCACGTGTGGATAGCAATTAGGAGGGATCGAGGGCTTCTTGTGTTTAACTTGTATGTATTTGTTTCATGTTTTTGTAGCATTTATTTTAAGATTATCCTCAGTTATTGTTCTCATAAGTCGTTCCATAAGATTGTTGAAACTTCAAAATTCAAGTCATTGTTGAAGTTCTTGCACTTGTTCTTCCAATGTTCTAAAAACCAATCTAAACTAGTTGGTCCACTTTAAACAAGCCATTTCTCCAAATTCGGGAAACTTGAAGAATTATGTGTTTCCTTCAAACTGCTTCTTTGTTCTCCCAGTTAATATTTATGAGTTTTATTTGATTAATAAGTTTGTACAGCTTGTCACTATTCAATCAATGCCTGACATTTTTATTAGAATTGCACTCTTCATGATTGCAGCTCCTAAATTTTGATTCATTTTGGGATTTTTCTACTGTAGATTCTTGTTGTAAAGTAATACATGTGAATAATTTACTAAAATCTAGTTCTTGGGATCCGGTTTAGATTGGATTGTTTGTCATGACTTTTATTTCTTTGTTGTACAAGTGCCTCGAGTAAGAGCTGCTGAAAATTTGTATTCTGTTTTCATGTTAGTTAAAAATCTTGAAAGAATATTCTTGTTTTCTTCTCCTTAATAATATTCCAAAAAAATATGACATTGTTGTAATGGCTTTTTTTGTTTTGTTACGCGGATTAGACATAGTGTGATTTTTGAGATGGTGGTTCGATGGATTTTAGGGTTTGTGTAGAACGATGCGAAAAGACTGGATGTGTTGGGGAAAATTGCTTTCAGCACTGCAAATTTCCTTTGCATGGTGCTTCACTGGATGGTCCTTGGTACATGCTAGAACCTCTTTACTTGCGGTGGAAACAATGGGATTGCCATAGCGATTGCCGTTACTATTGTATGGTGGACAGAGAGAAAGAAAGGGCAGAACTTGGTCACAGGCCTGTGAAATATCATGGTAAATGGCCCTTTATGCGTGTCTACGGGATTCAGGTTTGTTAATTTACCAACTTTTTTTTATACCTCGGCATCACCTTCTTTCCAATTGAAAAGAGTAGACATACTTTTCTAGTTTATACATTTTGATTAAAGACCTAGAGTAATGTCTTATAATTTATCCAGGAGCCTGTTTCTGTAGCTCTCTCTGCACTCAACCTTGCAATGCATTTTCATGGATGGCTATCCTTTTTTATCTTTCTGTACTACAAGCTGCCTCTAAAACCAGATAAGAAGCCATACTATGATTATACCAGCTTGTGGCATACCTATGGCCTCTTAGCAATGAACTCATGGTTCTGGAGTGCTATTTTCCACAGCCGGTAAGCTTTTCCCTTTCTAATTCCCCCCCGTTAGATGTGCACTTAAGTCTGTAAATTGAGTGTAGAGGCAGGGTTAGAGCTTTTGATATTGTTTCTCTTTTAACTCTTTATCACATCTAATGAGGTGCTACGAGCACATTGCCGTAAATGAAGGCTGATCATTAGTTGGCATTACTTGGAAATTTGTTTAGATTTTGCCTTTGTTAATGTACGGCTTTCAGCTGTTGGGTTGAGTTGGGGATGGGTTCAATAACCTCTGTGAGCAAATTGCTGTTGCACCTGTATATCAATGACACAAGCTTATAAAAATAGTATCAATAACGAAAACACAAGTTTCCATGTCCAACAAGGTACATGAAAAATTAAGAAACAAAGGAATACTTAACAAGGACAAGATATTGGTGTATTTCCATCGGCCATGGTGTATAGTTTTTGACTTTTTTTACCATGTGATGGGGCTAAAGTTGGAAATCTCTTGTAACATAGCTATGTATATTTGACTTGGGCACTTCATACGGGAGCCTTGTCCATGCCCACAATAGACACTCCATAGTTTATGGAAGTAATGTAATTTGTATAGCAAAACATAACACATTCTAGGAGAGAATTTGCATGCGTAAGTCACAACATAAGCACTTTTCTACTTTTATCTATCACTAGGATTTTGTCGATATCGAAATTCAGGAAATTGGAATACATGTAGGATAGACACTTGTTTTTTAATTTGTTTTTCTGAGTAATATATTTATATATAATAAGATAGTTCATATTTTTCAAAATATGTTCTCCTTCCTCTACATATTTTGAAATGAACAACTGACATAAATTCAAGCTTATATTGTATGATTGGAAGCTCGCCTTTTTCTCTCTATTCTTAACACATTATGAAAATAGCTATTGAGATTAATTCATACTTAATTCCTAAGATTAAAATCTAACATATTGAAAATATCTTTTAATAGTGAGAATTTACACACCAGAAAAACTTAAATCAACACCAAACTAAACCAAATTAAGTTTTTGTTTTCGATTAATTATGGCTGACTATATGAATCATTTTACGTTATTCTGCTCTGTTAAGGGTCATATCTATCTTCAGTTAGTTTCAATAAGTTCATGTTCTTTTCTTAATACAACATCCTCTCTCTTGGCAAACCTATTTCAAATCTTCCATCTCTAATTTAAACAAACTCACTTTAAATTTCTCTCTTTCTCTAACACAAATTTATTCATCATCTCTCTCAGTATGCTTCGTCGTTGTGCCTTCACCGTCATATACTGTTGGGTAGTGCCTTTAGGCATGGATAATTTGCTAGTAAATATATGAGCTATATAATAAGATACCACCAAAGATGACACCTAGTTGTCGTATCCTGGTCCACCTGGATGAACCCTCAACACATGTCGCTAATGGTCCTGAAAACTTCCATGTCCCACAAATGAGGTGAAGTGCCAAAATTCTTATCCTACACTCGAGAGGATCCAACCCAACCCTGGCTCAACCAAATGGGAATCACGAATCTAAAGTCATCACCTCACTGCCCTCGCCCACTCCTCTTCAAGAATACAAGAGACCTTCTTAAAAAGAAACATAAATAAGTAAAAACCTTTGGCTCCGTTAACAACCTCAACGCCAATCGGTACCTTCCACCTACCGTTCATCTTTTCTTTAATAGCAGAGTAAACGGGATAAGATGATAGTTTTAAAAAGCGGCCGTTAACATTATGTAATGGCATTATGTAACGGTTTCGGTAGTCTTCGTTACCCATTACGGCCGATTTTTCGGTGTGAAGAAAATTCATAGGTGTAACGGCCATTATATCTTCCGTAACAGGCGTAACGGTGGTCTAACGGCCGTAATGGGCCAAAACGGCACCATAACTACTTTTGTAACAGCCCAAAATAGCGCCGTTACGGGTATTGTGAGATTTGCCTCAAATCTCTCTAATTTCACAATAATTGGCAAATTATTTCTTCATTTTTAACTTTTGACTTTTTGACTAGCTCATTCTTATTTCAATTTTGATTAGTTCTTCAAGATTCATATTTGCTAACAGCTGAATAACATGTTTGATTTAAGATTTATATTTCTTAAAAATCCACCATATACGAATTTGATTTTTTTGATGCTCGCCAGTAGATAGAAAAAAAAATTCACAAAAAATTATTTTGAACTCCAATAAATTTACTTCCGAAATAAAACATGTGAATCAGTTATTTTTTATTGAGTTATCCAGAAAATTGAAAAAAAAATCATTACTCCGAGTACTGCAATCGTTACGTTACGACCGTTACACCCTAAAACTGCGTCATTGCTACCATTACCGTTACGCCGATTACTACCGCTATTTAAAACTATGGATTAGAAGTCCCATTTCCCAAATGGCCCACCAAGCATCGGCACTTCAGCCAAACAGGCACTTCGGCCTCTTTCAAGAGCAATAGCTCCTTTTTTTTGATCGGCAACGATAGCTTCTTTGGAACTAACGAGGAAGAGGAAGAGATTAGGATGAGGTCCTTAATAACTTTAAAACCTTCTCAGCCATCTCCAAAAAGGGACTCCGGAATGCATAAGACCGGTTTCTTCAAGTGAACGGCGACACAAACCTTTCGGCAAAACACAGATCTAAGCCCAAGCATCCACTTATCCAGCTCACCTACACCTCGTCAGAGCTTTGTAGCCATGAGCATTGAATCTGCCAATGATGCGGTGAACATATGGAATGTTAATCCATGGAATTAGAAAATTATATTATTTAGATGTTATTTAAGATATTATATTAATTAGATATTATTTTATTTTCTTTTTAATTAATTAGGATATTATATGATCTTGTTTCTTTTAATTAAGAATTCAAGTTTTTATTGTTAAATTAGGTTTTAAGCCTATAAATAAGTTTGTCCTTCAATGTATTAAACAAATTTTGAATGAATAAAAATTAATTTTTTAAGTTTAGATTATTGATTTTAGAATTTATTTTCTGTTCTTTAGTTTCTAGTTCTTTAATCGCCGACTGTCCGACATCAATTGGTATCAGAGCCGAATCAATCCATCTTCAAGGTTTTGTGCCACCGCCGTTGTCCAGCGCCGTCACCAACCTCTGCCTCGTTGCAACACCACCACATCTTTCACTCGTTGCCACTGCCTCGGCGACCCCACTACTAGCCGCTAGCGCCAACGGCCTCCAAGATCGCGACCACCCATTGCGCCATCGTCGCCGCCATCGGCCTTCGCCTCCGCCGACCAAGCCCGCTGCCTAAGTCACCACCGTCAGCATCAACTCCAGTCGCCGCCATCGTCGACTATCAATGCCCTCACCACACCATCCAACCATCACTGCCTCACCATCGCCTCCATTCTTTGCCTGCGCCATCATCTTCTTTACCTTCGGCAATCGCCGCTGCCTCCATTCTCACCTTTCACTGCTGTCGTCTCGCACCGTCGCTTCTCAATCGCACTCCTATGCAACTGCCGCCGTCGCCTCCCACATCGCCGCTCCCCTTCGTCGTCTTCAGTTGCCACCACTACCTTTAGTCACCGCTCGCCCTCGTCAGACACCGTCGCTGCCTCCCTGGTGGTCACCACTGCCTCAAGCCCAAACCCTAACTTCCTGTTCTCTCTCTCTAAACGGACCAAGCCTGTTAAACCCAAATGATCCAATTGACCCGACCTGGTTTGTAAGGGGATTCCTAATCCAAAAGCCCAACCTTAACCCAGATCTATAAACTCTTAACCCTTTTCTTTACCCATAATATATCCACTAAAACCCAACTCATTAAAAAAAAATCCAAGCCCTTAGCTCTAGCCCAATCAATAAATTACCCAGCCCAGCTAAACCCATCCTACCACAAACCTTGACCCATTTCTTTTCCTAGTTCAAAAAAAAATTAAAAACATTTTATGTCCATCTGATTTCTCTACGATGTCTCCATCTCTACTTCCGTCAAATCACGCAAACTTTCTCAATGTTGCCTATTACCAGACGATTTCTTCGCTGTTTGTCATAAATTATTTCTTTTACCATACGAAATCTTTGTCAAAGCCCATCCACCAAAAAAAAATGTTGCTGTCACGTCTGCATCACCTAATGAACTCTTACGAGAAATGCTTTGAGCCGTAAGTTTATTTATTTATTTACTAAAAAAGGAGTTAAAAAAGAGGAGTAAAAAAAAACGAAGTGAGTGAAAAGAAAAAAAAATGAATTTCTTTGAAGAAAACATGCAAGGCATTATGCACTCCTTCTGTAGCAAAATAGATTACCGTGAAAAGGCATCGATAGCAATTAATAGGCAACTAATTTTCAACAACAATCTCATACAACACAATTCAAGTGTCTTTGATTATTTTGTAACGTTCAAAATTTATTACAGTTGTTAGACATTTTCCACACCATACTTCATGTTGTTAATCAATTTTTTTTTGGCTTACGTCAAGAGATTTAAGATAAGATGTTGCATTTTGCATTTTTATGATAACTTAGAAGATGCCTATGAGGACGTTTTAGCGGTAGAGATTTATTTTGAAGAAGAAGAATTCTTCATCCTAAACCCATTTCCTTGCCGCCTGTTCTTGAGTCCGTGGATACTCTTCCTCCTCTTCAAGCTCCGACCGTGCACGATATGCCGTTACAACGAATGCATCCACTACCTACGGAATCTTTTCAGCATCAGCATACAATTCCTTTCCATCAGATTGATTGATTTTGTGGGCATTGAAGATTTTATGTGAATTATCAAACTTTGTTTGGTAGCTATTGTCAATGGTCTTGCGATCATGCTTCATTGGCGCAATAAGAACTGGGAGCTGTTGACTTATTCACACTACTTGTTTATCTGGTATGGTCGCATTCATATTTTTGGCAGAACTCGAGGATGAGTTCTTTTTCTTAGTAAAAGAGAATGATGCGGTTAACATATGGAATTAGAAAATTATATTATTTAGATCATAGTTTTAAATAGTGATAGCGGTCGATGTAACGGTAACGGTAGCAGTAAACGCGGTTTCGGGATGTAACAGCCGTAGCGTAACAGTAGCAGTATCCGGAATCGTAAATTTTTTTATTTTTTGCACAACTTAATAAAAAATAACTGATTTGCATCTTTTTATTCCATAAATATAATTATTAGAGTTTAAAATATTTTTTTATGAATTTTGTTTACTTTCTAGATATGATTCAATATATGTCTTAATTTTTTTCACTATATAATCTAGTTAAAATTAACAGTTTAATTTTTTTGTAGTAATTAATGAATTTATGTATTATAAATTCATAATGCACAACTAAATGTCATTAAATTTTTAATAATTATGAAGTATTGTATATATTAAAACACAATATTTGATTTGTTAATTTTGAATTTATTATTCCAAAATTTATATTATTATTTGAACCTTAATTTGTATAGTTGGAGGGGGGTGTAAACAAGCATTATCTTGAACAGTTTTCTTAAAAACAAAATACTTGAACATCATATTTTCTACCTATTGCTGAGCATCATAAAAATTCGAATTCATAGACAGTGGATCTTCAAGAAATTTGGATCTTGAATCAAACAGGTTATTTAGTTTTCAACAAATGTGAATCTTAAAGAACTCATCAAAACTGGAAGAAAAATGAACTTGTTAAAGAGTCGAAAGTTAACAACAAAGAGCAAAATTAGCCGATTTTTATGAAATTGAAGAAATTTGAGGCAAATTTCACAACGACTAAGTAGTATTTGACTTGTCAGACTATTATGAATAATTTTAGGTTGAGAATAATAGAAACCTTCAGATATGTTGATGAAAAAACGAAATTATAAAATTCACAACCTAAAATCTTGTTATACAAGCCATAACGGTGCCGTTTCGGCCGTTACACCACTATTACAGCTGTTACGGAAGGTGTAACAGCCATTACACTTGTAAATTTCTTTCACACCGAAAAATTGGCTGTAACGGATAAGGGAGGCCAAAACCTTTACGTAACGGTAACGGCCGCTTTTTAAAATTATGATTTATATATTATTTTCTTTCCTTTCTAATTAATTAGAATATTATATGATCTTATTTCTTTTAGTTAAGGATTCAAGTTTCTATTTTAAAATTAGGTTTTAAACCTATAAATAAGTTGGTCCTCCAATGTATTAGACAGACTTTGAATGAATAAAAATTGAATTTTTAAGTTTAGATTGTTAGTTTTAGAATTTATTTTCTATTTTTTAATTTCTAGTTCTTTAATCGTTGGCCGTCTGACATCAGCCAACCATAATTCCTCGTGCACCGGAAAACATACTAATCTCTGGAGACCAACACCCCTCTCAATAACAAGAAGTTGCCCATCCTCGAGAACCAAATTGAAGATATACTAATATACTATCTATCTGGATAATCCTCCTAGAAGGAGGTTGCCTCTTTGAAATGCCCGTCACTCCAAGCATCACTATCAGTTCATTCTTTCTATTATGAAGGCTATCTCTTAATCCCCTTGAGTTGATGTTTCTGTACTGTTTTATTTGCATGCCCTGGCTGTCTCTATGCTACTTAGATGCTTACATGCTGATAAATGTATGAGTCAATGATACTTTGCTTAAATATTCAATTGTATTTGTCTTATTTTTGTCTAATTTTATAGCTTTGAGTCATCTTCAATATAAACAAGTCTGAAGTAAAATAATCCTTAAATATCCTCGCCTTTTCTAGATTGTACTCATTTTATATCATGGCATTAGCAAGCCTTAAATATTTGTCTGTACATCTAGTACAATGGAGTTGGTCTTGGAGCATTGCAAGGTTTTTTTATTGTGTCCAAAGGCAGAGCCAGAATTCTTAAATTGGAAGAGGGGAGGGGTTGGGGGGAGGAGCCCTGCTGGCTATTCCCTCCCTCCGTCCCTGATTATGTGCCAAATCTGGATTGTAGTTTCACCTAATTATTACTTATTAAAAGAATCACTTAATTGTTGGTGTGGGTTGTCCTCTTGAACCGCAGAGATGTGGATGTGACAGAAAAGCTTGACTACTCCTCTGCAGTGGCATTACTTGGTTACTCTCTCATATTGGCTATTCTAAGAAGTTTCACCGTAAGGGCTGAGGCTGCCAGAGTCATGGTTGCTGCTCCGCTGCTTGCTTTTGTGACCACGCATATCCTGTATCTCAACAACTATACACTAGATTATGGTATTGTTACTTTATCCATTTACGTGCTTCAATTATGCAGGAAGCTAATATTTCTTAATTTCGTCTGCGTCATACTCGTATATCCTGAATTCAGTAATAGAGTTGTACATCTTTCTTATTCTCTCTGTTGGACACAAAGGTGACTGGCCTTACTTACCATTGGCCTGAATGTTAGGTTAGAGCATGATGGGGTTAGTTTTATGTTACAGCAATTTTGTGTTTCTTAAGGTGGTAAACCACTTTCCTTCGACGATTCAGGCAGGGCGTGGATTTACTTCTTTCCTTTTTCGTTGTTGCATTGATTTCAGTTCTATGAGAGAGAGAGAGAGAGAGAGAGAGAGAGAGAGAGAGAGAGAGAGAGAGTCAGCTGCTAACTTAGTCTATTCCTATGATTATTACTTTCTTAATATTTGTTCTAGCAGCATGAATTTCTGATTTTTTTTTTTGGCAGGGTGGAACATGAAAGTTTGTGTTGTCATGGGTGTTGCTCAACTTCTCATTTGGGCAATCTGGGCTGGTGTCACTCGCCATCCTTCTAGGTGGAAGTTGTGGGTGGTGGTCGTGGGAGGTGGCCTTGCAATGCTCCTAGAGATCTATGATTTCCCTCCATATCAAGGATTTGTCGATGCCCATGCTCTTTGGCATGCCAGTACTATCCCCCTTACATTCATTTGGTGGAGTTTCATCAAAGATGATGCTGAGCTCCAAACATCTATCCTTTTCAAGAAGGCGAAGTAGCATTTTGGGAGTTTGATGTGTAAAACCCAATGAGTAGGGCAATGTTTGAAAACATTATGAGTTCTTGGCCTAATCTGTGGGAACAACAGTCTTCTATGTAGGAATCGGTTGGAATGAAGTGGTCATCCGGTTTTGTATTTCTATTTTTTTTATTTTGGGTGCACTTTTAGTATGTGCTATCAAAGTAGGAATATGAAATGCTCATTGTAACAAAAAGTAAAAATACTTTTCCTTTTCACAAGGTGGGGAAGTGGCATTACATTCTAACATGAAAAATTTTATAATTTTTTTTATTGTTGTATACACGTATTCAATAATTTACAAGTTTATACACAAATTCTAGCGCACCTGACGTTTTATATTAGCATAAATGTGTTTTCGATCATATATGTATATGTGTATGTATTTAAACACTAATAGGCGTTGGTTCAATAGTACGAGTGTTGCACTCCTAAATAAGAAATTAGAAGTTCAAATATTGTCAAGTGCAAAGTGCAAGTTGTGTGAGTAGTTGTGTATATTTATCACTCAAAAAATTGTCTTTAAATGACATGAATGCACGTGCTGATGCACAAATATTGTACTTAGATTTAGATAAAAGAAAGTGTTTTTTGATTTGTCATTTAATTTGCTAGTTTTTACTTGTTTGTGACGTAGGTCTTGGTAGTAGTGAATGTTATTAGACTGGTATTTGGATGATGAACTTTAATGTTATTTGAGTTAATTGTGAGAGTTATAATTTATTATTTTTATCATTTTTTATGAAAATTTTGTTAATGTTTAGGAATTAATTATAGTTTGTTGAAACATTTTCATTATATTCTATCATCTTAGCATGTCAAACGTTGGCATTTGATGTTAGCAACCAAATAGTAGAGCGGAAATAAACATTTTATTATACTCCATTCTAAACATGGCATACCGTCGTGGCGTTGGCGTGTGAAAAAGGCGAAGTTTGAATGGTTGGAGAATAGGTGGATTTAGGTTTAGTGGAGTTCGAATGCTTCAATGAGACAAGTTTCAATGCGCCAGGAAGTGTCGTCCCGTGATAATATTTTATTCTATTCTTGTGCACCAAACATGGCATAGGAGTTTTTATCACAGGAAATTTGGATTGCATATTTTGGCTTGGTGTCCGGGTTAGTTGGCACAGCCATTTTTCAATTTGCGGCAGCTTCAGCTTGCACATGAGGTGTGACATTGCGACCATCGCATTATTGTCTACTCTTTGCTGGAATGGAACCTCAGTTACAACTCACATAATATCTCTTGCCTCAATGCATCAATGAGTATAATTTTTTGATTTCTATCGTCAAAGAATTAAAAATTTTAAAAATTACTAAAATATAAAAATGTTAAGATAAGTCTTAAAATCGAATGAAATTCTAAATACAGCAGGCTACCAGACGAAAAAGTCACTAAATATTTTTTGTCATTTTTCATTTTTATTATTTAACCGTAACTTGAAACAAATATACATTTTAGATTTTTTTCGTCGAAAGAAATTGAAAACGTAAAAAAATAAACCAAAAAACAAAATAAAAAGTCCACAAAAAGATGAAAAAATACTCCAAAAAAAGTCCAAGAATTGTTACTCTTTCCAGATTAGAGGAGGCCAAGGCAGGACTTCATTGAAATAGCAGCACCGAGTTTTTTTTTTTTGTAAGAGAAGAGTTGGCTTTATCATACTAGATTGAGAAGCGACAACTTACACAAATTATAAGACCCTAGCCAATAAGGTATTGAATCTCCGTTTAGAGAATACGCGACTATTGTAAAGATTGTGAGAGTTTCTTACACAAATTGATTGAAAATGTAAGGTGCCTTTGCTTTTTTTTAATTTAAAAGCACGCTTAGTCATAGATTGTCATAAAGTAATCCAAACTGATGAATATAAAATTTTAGTAATTCAAAAAAAAAATAGTTTGAAAATATTTAAAGAACAGGCTATCAACATATAATAAACCAATAACATTTTAGTCACTAAGTCTATTTTTTTAATGGTCAATAAACAGTTGCACAAAGTAATGTCTTTATTGAAAGATTAAACGATGACACTTGAGAATAACAACTCTAAAAATATTAATTTAAGAAGTTAGTCGAATTAACATGTGACAAAACTTTAATATTCGATTTACAAAGAATTCAAAAGCAATTGTCATACCTTAAGTTAAAAAACAAATCAAAGAATTGTATAGAACAAAATCTTGAACTGAATACTTGAATTAAACTAAAAATATACTCTCTTTAAAAATATGAACCCATCATCATTAAAAAAAAAAGATATGAACGTTATAAAAAATCAAGTCATTTCGGCATGTGTAATCCCAAAACTCTACTATTGTGAAGATACGAAAACCGAGTTTAAACAATTTAAATAATTATTAAAATTAAATTAATAATAATTGCAATAACTTATGCGACCACATTAGAGTAACACAAGAAAACTCTAAATAAGAAAATTATGTATAAATTTCTTTGAGAAAAAAAAAACATAACAACATGCAAGTATTCTCTATTTTTGATGAATTTAGAATTATGCCTGTAATTATTAAAAAATAAAAATAATAAACTAAACGAATAACAATGTTGATAATATAAAGTGTTATACTCGGCAAGACTAATGTGTATAGCAAATTAATAAAATTTTGCAAATTTAAGTCACTGAAAAGAAAAACAGAATACTTAAGTAATATTTAATTAATATTGAATGGGGCATTTGTACATACTGTAATTCTAGGAACTAGAATGGGTTGCAAAAATTTACCCAGAACTTTTATTTTTATTTTTTTAAAACTTGTTTTCTCTCACATCTCTCTCCTCTCACTCTATTTCTTATTTTTTTAATTTTTATATCTCTTCCTCTCTCTCTCTCTCTCTCTTCTCTCTCACACATGGTTAAGCGTGTGTTTGGGTTAGTTTATTTTTGAAATTTTTTGACTTAAAAGTCATAAAAAGTCAGTTAATCTGATTTATTAGATTTTTGTTTTACTTTTTCTACATAATTTGACATCTATTTTTTTATTAAAAAACTAAAAAAAACTTAAAAATCACTAAAAAAAAAATAGCCCAAACACGGGCAAAATTAAACATCTTTCTATAAAAAAATTAAACATCTTCCTATAAAAAAATTGCCCGTGTTTGGACTAATTTTTTTTAATGGCTTTTAAGTTTTTTTGGCTTTTTTATAAAAAATAGATATCAAATCATGTAAAAAAATAGGAAAAAAGTGAAAAAAAATTTAATAAATCAAATTAGTTGACTTTTTTGTAATTTTTAAGTCAAAAAATTTCAAAAATAAACTAGACACTTAACCATGTATGAGAGAGAAGAGAGAGAGAGAGAGAGGAGGAAGAGAGATAAAAATTAGAAAAATAAGAAAGAGAGAGAGAGAGAGAGAGAGAGAGAGAGAGAGAGTTGAAAGAAAACAAGTTTAAAAAAATAGAGAAAATGAAGATTCTAGGTAAATTTTGGGAACTCATTCTGGTTTCTAAAATTACTGTTGTACATAAAATAGCATATTTAACAGCACTAAAATATATAAAAATAATTAACTTTAAAATTTTTGGCCCTGACCGTTAGATTTTTCTTTCCCCATAAAGAATTATAAATTAGGCAGACCTAAACAAATCGAAAGAGAAGCCAATTCTTTTATTCGAGCCCATAGTTTATTGGGCCTTTTGGACCTGAAAAAGGCCAATAAATACATAATAATATCCTGTTTGGGTTTATTGGGCCTTTAATATCTAACACCTGGCGCTCAAACATTAGTACCGGACCAAACTGCACCATTTGGAACCGGAGAGGATCGATCCCGCGGTACCTAGCGCGATATTTTTAGGGTTTGGAGCTTCGTAACTCCTTCTCGCCTCACTTGTTCGCAATCCTCTCTGAGTGTAACCTATAAGGCTATATCACTGAGAGCTTTCCTCTAACCTCGCCGCCTCTTCCTCTTCCTCTTCCTCTTCCTCTTTTACGGTAAGTCTCCTCTCTTCAAAATCCTATTTGACGCCTCTCTCTCTCTCTCTCCATATATATATATATATATATATATATATATATGTGATTTTCTGTTTTCCTGTATTTCATTTGCTTAATCTGTTCTTCATTATGGTCCGTGCTCCGATGTATCGGGTTTTGTTTTCAACTGGAAATTTCGTGGTTCTTTTATTTTGTTAATGAAAATCGTATCTCACATATTCTCACCAGATCTGAATTGAAGCACTAATTTCTTCATATTTTTTGAACTTTCTTATGGTAGTTAAACCTTCAAGATACACACATTTCTCAGTATACTATTGAAATTAGTGGTGACGAATTGTGTTTTTGAACATCACAGAAAGAAGAATTGTTTCGAGGTGGGATCAAGAGATTGTGGCAGATAAGTTGGAGATTGAGTTTGTTGGGTGTAGTATGAAAAATTATCTGTAAATGTTGTGCATCAGTTCAAAATTGACTTTTGTGGAACTGTTTCAAATGTTCGGATGACGAGCATTGTGTTGTATTCTTTGATGATGCTGAGAAGTTGATCGAGCAAATGTTACACAGAGTTGGCCCTGGCATTAGAATTTATAAGCACTGGTCGTCCTTTAAGAATGAACTAAGGGACCTTGAGTCTCTTGAAACTTTCTATACATGCACAGTATTCTGGGCACTTGGTAAAGTACTCAAGGAGGATGAGAGATCGCTGCTATCTCTTAGAATAACATGGAGCATAGATTGAAGAGCAGAGAACCACTTGCTTTGCTTCTTCTCGCAATGCTCCAACAGCTACTGCCTTCTTGTTGCAAAAAATGGATTGTTAATTTCCATTTCTTTGTAAATTCAGACAAGGCAACATGTTGATGTATGCTAGGCGCCATTCATAGGCATTACATTTTGTTTTATGTTATTAGGAATTTAGGACACAGAGGATCGAAGATTTGGTATGGAATAGCGTTCAAATCTGCTAATGAAATAGTTGGAAGGAAGTAGTTCTATCCGCATATGAGAAACCAATTTATTTTTCCTATGAATGTTAATTTTTTGATAGACCTCTTTCTAGATTAGAAAAGGAAAAGGGGGAAATAAAATAATAGAGAGAGAAAGATTGATTGATGAAGAAGTAATCTTTCATTCTATTTGAATTCTGTTTGGTACAATATGGAGCCTCGAGTGAAGAGCGGAGAGCAACTCGCTTGCCTCTTCTCATAGTGCTCCAAACATTGAATGCCTTCTCATTGAAATGATGGATGGTTCAGTTCCATTTCTTGTAAATTCCTACAAGGCAACAAAGTATTGGTGGTATTCATCATTCATATTTCCACCCTATCGACTTTAGCTTCTGCTTTAAGGATTTGGAAGCACGGTTCAAGACTGAAGAGCTGCCTGAAAGCGCCTTTCTTGTCTATTCTCATGGGAATTGGAACATTAATTTCTCTTATCATCATGCGAAATTGATGTGGCTGTCTTTACATTTTGATGAATGTGTTTGTGTATGGAAAGTTTGATAACTTGCACATAGGAATCTTGGTACGCTCCATTTCACCCCACCTCCATTTAGAGGAGATAGCAGTAATTAGCAAATCATAGAGCAAGTGATTTCTATAATATATGTTCGATTGTGAGAGTTTGCCATGTATGTCCTACTCTTGTGGTAAGACTCAGAATAGTAGAATAGTTTCATTTAATGAAATCTAATATTCAACTAATGCATGATGCTTTCCATATGCCTCCGACTTTTCACCCCATTTTATTTCACTTGCTCCCCATGTTACATGGACCCAAGTATGGGTATCAGGTGCGGGTATGCGTCTAGGAGTAGGATTCATTTAATTCTTATGTCAAGGATATTTGGGCTGGGACAGACACGACAAAATATTTATATTTTTTAATATATATTTTTCATTTTCTAGAGTAAATAGCATTTATAAGTTTTCATAAAGCATTTTATGCATAGTTTTGTATATATAGTTTTGTAGGAAATTTAAACTCTAAAATATGCTTTTTAGGTTTATGTTCAATTAAAAATATTAGACACATCTCACTCTCTTAACTAGCAGTCGAGTGCCCTTTACGGATACTTGTGCATTTAGAAGAGTATGCAATGTAGCTTGCTCCTTTCTCTCATCTTCTTAGGATTGCTTTTCCAGATCCAGTGACTGAACTTATTACCAAACTACGGATGAATCTTGCTGCTTGCTTCCAGGTAAACATGTCGACCATTAAACTCCCCTCGCACTGCATGTTCGGGAGTGTGCCCCAGACCCAAAGCCCTACTGCGTTTACCAACAACCTGTCCTCTCTAGGATCTGTAAAGAGCATCTCTAAAGCCTTTGGCTTGAAATGTTCCTTGGGTTTTAGAGCATCTGCCATGGCCGTGTACAACATCAAGTTTATCAGCCCTGATGGTGAAGAGCACGAGTTTGAAGCCCCAGACGACGCTTACATCCTGGACTCGGCAGAAAATGCAGGAGTCGAGCTGCCGTATTCTTGCAGGGCCGGTGCTTGCTCCACCTGCGCAGGGAAAATGGTGTCAGGTTCAGTCGATCAATCCGATGGATCTTTTCTCGACGAGAACCAGATGAAGCAGGGATACTTGCTCACTTGCATTGCCTACCCAACATCAGATTGTGTCATTCAAACTCACAAGGAAGGTGATCTTTACTAAGTATCCATCACATCCCGCCCCTGATTTTATGCAAGTAATTATGGTCTTTGATAAGGTTTCAGACTTGTTTACCTAGAGTTGTGGATTGGAATGCTTTGAATCGTTGGTGTACTATTCAAGTGAATAAAAAGGTTTTTGTTACTTTTTAGCATTAGTATTTATTTTTCCATTACTTTTTTTTTCCAGCAAACGTTTGGCATGGTTGAGTGATCATGTACCTAGATAGGCCAATTGACAATTAGTTTAAAATTTTTTTTTTTATGTTTTTAGTCAAAAAAAAAAATTTAAATTAAATTGAGTTCAAATAAATTATTTGGTAACTTAGTTTTTAAGTTTATATTTTTTAAGTTAGTGATTTGGATAAAAAGTTAATTGTTTTGGCTTTTTGTTCAAAGCGGGTAATTTTATTTTTTTATATATTTAATATTAATAATTATATATAGTTGATAGTGGTAGTAAATAAGTTATGAATAAAAAATATTATTGTACGTTAAAAGTAATGAGAATTTAAATATAATATTTTAGAAGAATGAGGCTTAAGCTAGGATAAATAAAATAAAACAATTATAACGAGACTTTGAGGCCTAGAGTAGGATAAATACAGGGTAAATTTAGAGCGAGCTAAATTTTAAAAGGATTTTCAGTCAAAGTTAAAAAAATAAGTTTTTCAGCAAATGTTTAAAAAAATAAATTTTAATGTACAGGCTCGTTAACAAAAATTTTAATACACAAGGTTTAATTACGTAATTTTTTTAAAAAATATTTGTAAACAGATAAGTTTATCTGTTTTGCATAACAAACGTATAAATTTATCTGTTTGATATTTATTTGTTATTAATTTATTTAATATGTAAATAAATATATTTATCTGTTATGTAAAAATATATCAACACAAATAACACAAATAGATAAATTTATCTGTGTTCTTTATACGAATTTTCAATAAGACATATAAATTTATCTATCTGTGTTCTTTATACGAGTTTTTAATAAGACAGATAAATTTATCTGTGTTTTTTACACGTGTTTTCAATAAAAGATAGATAAATTTATCTGTACTTTTTATACATGTATTGAAAAGACACAGATAAATTTATTTGTATTCTTTATACGTGTTTTCAATAAGAAAAATAAATTTATTTGTATTCATTAAACATATTTGAAAAGACACAGATAAATTTATCTGTATTCTTTATATATACTTTTAATAAGGCATATAAATTTATCTGTGTTCTATACATGTGTTTTTAATAAAATACAAATAAATTTATCCGTCTTTTTCATACATGTTTTGAAAAGTCAGATAAATTTATTTATTTAAGGATATTTTTTGTCCCAAAAGAATTTTGTATATTAAAATTTTTATACGGATACACCTTACTAGTTAAAAAAAATCTTATACTAAATGAAAAATAATAAATAGCTTATAAAAATTGAACTGTTTATTAATTTTTTAAATTTTGAACTTTCTTGTGATACTTAAAAGTAAATTTAAAAGTTTATCAAAATAAGATTAAGATTTATTTTAATAAAAGACAGATAAATTTATCTGTGTTATTCATATATGTTTTGAAAAATTACAAATAAATTTAACTATTTAAATATATTTTTATCTCAAAAGAATTTTGCACGTTAAATTTTTTTTATGCAGATGGACCTTACTAGTTAAGAAAAATCTTATACTTAATGAAAAAATAATAAGTAGCTTATAAGTTGAACTGTTCATTAATTTTCTAAATTTTAAACTTTCTTACAATACTTAAATGTAAATTTGAGAGTTTATCAAAACAAGACTATAGGGGAATTTTTTTTTTCAATTGAGTTATATCAAAATTAGTAGGATAAGATTAAAGTCTTATAAAATTGAAATCCCATTATAATAAGATTAGTTTAATTAGGATAATTAGAAAAAAAAATTAGAAATTTATCATGATACGATTATACATTATAAATTTTAAGATTTTTTAAATAGTGTTACATCATACTTTAAAAAAAGAGTTTGAAAGGAGAGTGTTTCAAATTTTAAAATAGTTATGTCAAAATAAGTAAAAATACTAATTGTATTATACAAATCATAGTTGACACACCAAAATCAATTAGTTTAGTACTTAAATGAAAATTAAATTTAGTTTATTAAAATACAAGATTAAATGCACATTAGATTTATTCTATTAGACACAAACCAATAATAAAAACTTAGCAAATGTTTCATCAGTTCAAGAAAGGTCTTCTTCTCTCTTTTTCTTTCTTTCTTTTTTCTCTCTCTCTCTCTCTCTCTCTCTCTCTCTCTCGGTAACCGATTTTTTGAAAGGAGGGAATGAATGTCTTTGGTTCTTTCTTATAGTCAAAGTTGTGGAGGAAGCTTCCTTGAAAAACTTGGTTAATTATGGGTTAATTAGCCTAACTTTGATTCAATTAAACTTGACTGAGAGTTTATTAACACTTGGCCACCAAGTTTAGGCCCCTTTCCCTTGGTGGCTGGTCACTTTGAAATTCCTCTTTTTTTATTTGTAAATAATAATATTTTTTATTTTATTATAAGAGAATTTTCAAAAATATTTTTCATAGGTTTGTTTTTTGGATTTTTTGGTCCTAACCCTTGATTTGGGTTAACTTGGATTAAGAAAATTTGAATTTTTAACCTCAACATTAGGGTTATAATATATGTATATGTGGGTCTTACTCTATCTTTTTTATCTTAACATTAGGGTTATAATATATGTATATGTGAGTCTCGCTCCATTCTGAGTATTGGACTCGAGAAGGTTAAGCGGTCGGGTTAATTTTACTTGTCGAAATTAGATTTGAGATTTCATTTTTTTTTAAATATTTTTTCTTTTCTATTTGTATTTTAAATACGGGTTATTACACTAACCCCCCTTCCTTTGCCTTTCACCACAACTTGCTACTCTCCCCTCGAATCCTTAGTCACTTCTTTTTTATGTCTCTTTTTTTTTCTCTATCTTCTCTCCGCGCCCCTCTATCTCTTCCTTGTCTCTGCACATTTTCTTCCTTTCTTTCCTCACTCTCCACGTCGCCTCTAACTAGTATTCAGATTAACATGGCTGAATAGAAAACCTATGTTCGAATTACCATGGCCGAACAAATGAAAATCAAACGATGCTAAATCGCCAAACACCAGTCACTGGTTTGATGTTTGGTTGCCACACACTTTGCATTATGTTGTGCTACCTCTCCATGCGTGCGCCGCACGTTGCTGCTATTATCCACGTCCATGCCTGTCGTAATTTGGTGGAAATGAGGATGGGAAAGTGAGACCAAAAGTGGAGAGGAGAGGATGGGAGAAAAAAGAGGATAGGAAATGAGGATGGTGCAATGGTAAAGATGTGGTGGCAATGCGAGAGGTAAAAAAATTGGAGAAGATAGAATAGAGAAAGGAGAGGGGTGGAGACAGCATCGAGGTTGGTGGTTGCCAAAGGTAAGTGGTGGTGGGATTGACAGGGTTTGTATTTGGAGGTTAAAAACATGGGGTGGTCTTTATTTATTTATTACTATCCTAAAAAAATTTATGATTTATTTCAAAAATTTTAACAATTGATAAGATCAGATAAGCTTTGTCTTACAATATGAATCTTGAATTCAAACATTGAAACTATTGGATAGATGCTATAAATTTGAAAAATGAATTTTTGAATTTCTAGAGTATGTTGAGTATTAAGGTGAGTGTACGAAATAAAAAATAAAATCTTAAAATTTGATGGAGATCGTACTTAGAAGGATGGTGTTAGGAGTAATTTTTGTAGCGTAGATAGAATCTCCCATGGTCGTGGGATCTAGATGAAGTGTGTTCAGTGACCTATTTGGATAGATACCTTCTAGAATTTTGATAGCTTGGATTTAATCTCAGTCCTTGAACTGAAAGTAGAGAGATCAAGTCATTAAATTTTGAACAAAGATGGTTCATCGACGCGAGGTCTTAATTAAATCTTAAATATTTTAGAAAACATTTATATTTAGCAATAAGTTATAATTTTTTGTAAACACTTATAATTTCTGTTACAAGTTATAATTATTTTTTTTCTATTTAAACTACAATCTAATGCTTTTATTAAATACTCACAACTTTTATTACGAATTATAATATAATATCTACTCATTTCAGTAATACCAAATACCCTCAATAAAGTATAGATTATGGAATAATAATGCCCACGAAAGAACAAAGTATAAGTAGTAACTTCTACAATTAATCTTGTGTTTGGCTTAATTTTTTTTTTTTGTAAGTTTTTTGACTTTTTAAGTTTTTTTTATATTATAAAAGTAGATGTAAAAAAAATCAATTAATTACAGTGAGAGGCTACATAAATGGGCTTTTAAAATACTTTTAAGCAAACAGCCGTACTACATAGAGAACCAACCACAAACAAAGACAAAGATTTAGACTTTGAGTAGCTAGAGTTTTTATTGAATAAACTCTGGTGACTCAGAGTCTCAATTTTTGTCTATGTTTATAATTGATTCCATAGTTAGTTGTCTGTGCAAGTATATTTTTGTTAAGTAAAAAGTTTTCCAAAAACAATTAAGCCGACTACGATGGAATGCTCACTCAAAAGTTTTCATCGAACAACATCAAAACTTGCAATGCTATGCTCTCCCAAACAAACACTCGAAACCCAACCCCGACGGCACTGCTTGAAATATAAGAAATTGTCCATTTTAGGTCTTGTTTGGAATGTTTTAAAAAATAATTTTTAATATAAAGAAAGAGAAACTAGAAAAAGCTAATTAGTTTAGATAATAGGACATTTTGATGCTTAAAAAGTAAGAAAGCTTTTTAATTTTTATTAAAATGTTTAATTTTTCCTCACTTTGTTTACCCTTAAACTTGTTCAAGATGGCATTATTAATATTGTTATTATTATTTATTTTTTTCTTTTAGAAAAGGAGTATTTTTTTTCCTTTTTTCTTAGAGCATTATTGTCATATTGTACGTTAACTTCTATGCTTGTTTGGAATGATGATAGATTTTTTATTTTTTATTTTTTATTTCCCTAAGAAATGAAGACAAAAAAGCCAATGAGCTTTTTGTCTTATGTAAAATAAAGGGGTAAATTACATTTACTAAATATAAAAATATCTCCTAAAATATTTGAAATGACATTAATTTTTTTAAACTTGTTAAATAAATGACGTTAAAAGATAAAATAATATTTTATTATTTTACCAGTATAATTAATTAGCAAGTGAGTGGCAACATTACCCGACCCCGGCCGAAGCAAAGTCGGTGCTGCGTTTACTACGCCGACTCCACCGTCCCCTGCAACACCTACGCTTGCGGCTGCAACGACGACAAGAAATGCAATCAGAACGCGCCGCCATTGCCAGTCCCTCCCAAAGCTCTTGTGGTTCCCTTCGCCAATCAATTGGAGAAAACCAAAGCTTGGGCGGTGATCAAACACCGACTTCTCCCGAAACAACGTTCATGTCCGAACAACAGCTTAATTTGGTTGTGACCGAGATATAAGAATTGCTACATAACAGGCTATGTATCAAATTTCTAAGATTGCAAATTAGAAATAATCTGTCTGTATTTGTAGTGCTAAAAAATTGACAAATATATTAAACGTGACTAAATATCCCATAAGATGACTAGACAAGAGTTGAGGGTAAAATCCTCATATTCTCGATATATAGTGACCCTATATCCATATCAAATGTATAATTTAATACTTTATCACTCTAATATTTTTTCTTTTAAGATCCATTTAACTTGGGTGTCACAAGGCCTCCCGCCAGTCACTGGTTAAGAAGTTTATTTTACAGGTATACCGACATAAAGCACTCGGGGCATAATCTCAATCCTCTTAATTGCGCCATAGGAGGGAACAAAAAAAACCGACAAGAAATTCGGCCAAGCTTGGCGGTTCTCGGCCAAGATCGGCAATACTCAGTAGAAACAACACCCATATCGAATCTCTTGAATCTACTGAGAGAAGCTACAGCAAATAAAAAGCCACGCTAAACTATCTCTCGTTATTCTTGTATCTATATTGTTTATTACTTTAATAAATAATAAATAAATAATCATAAAATCTGAAAAGGCCCTCAACATAAACACTTTCGATTTTCCTGAATAATCATTTCCCTTCTTTTTTGGGCAAGCTTGCACCTTCCATGCAGGAAAACAACAAATAAAATAAATAAATAAATAAAAAAAAGAAGAAAAAAGAAACAGGATCCTCTCTCTCTTTAGAGACCTGGAAGAATACCCCCAAAGGCAGCCTCAGATTAAAAAGTTTGGATCTATTCTCCGAAAGTTGGAGCTCACAGGAAAATCATCATCAACTTACAGATCCACCTCTACCGAACATTACAAACCAGAGAACTCCTTCCTTTTTTCAAACACGTCTACCATCTCGATCATCTCAGTAGCAGGAGGGTACAAGGATGGCTCTCGTTCGTGAAACAGCGACGCCGTAGTGCCGCCGGAGGCGGAGGCAAGAGGAGGGTGCTACGGCCAATCATCGGCGTCAGGGGAGATAGAACTCAAACTGTCACTCCCTTCAATGCTCACAACTGTGGAGTTACACAGCAATATCCTCTCTCTCAGCTCTTTCGATTCATGATAGACAATTTGGAGTCTAAGCGTCGTCGCCGGCGAGGAAGTTAACGGCTCTAGGGAGTCTGAATTTCTCACCATATGTGATTGTACGGTTGTCTAAGAAATCACCTAGCACAGCGCGTGGTTTTCTTTCAAACCACTTTGCTTTTTACATTTTCCACGGTACTACAAAGCTAATTTCTGACACAAGTAATGTGGCCTTATTTCTTCACCAACTCGTTTTGACGTTAGAAGGCAGGAGGTCTAAAAAAAAGGTACGATGACAAGATTACTCTTAACATGCTCTCAGAAAAATGGTTCTGCAACAGCGGAGAAAGCTCACTGCTCGGCAAAAGAGTTATGAATAAGCTCGAAGACTGTCTAAAGCTCGGCAGTTCAATCTTCGACAGGGCAGTAGCACGGCAACTTCGCAACTTCGGAGCTCGACTTCTGTATCATCCTAGATTGGCAAAAACTCGCTTAAAGCTCGAAAAAATCTGAGTATCATTCAGTGCTCGGCACCCGAGCTCCCATCCATGGTCTCCACAGCTTGGTTAGCTCGGTATCAACTCAACCGCTCCAGCTCCGCATAGTTCAAAGTTCGGCACATTATCTCCATTTGATCGGAGCACAACCACACTAGATATTCGAAGCTCGGAGACCCTCTAAAGCTCGGCCTCTCAAAACACAGTGTGCTCGGATCAATTTGCAAGACCAAAATGGTTCGGCTTGTTCGGCAAGAGCTCGGCTCGTTCGGTTATGGCTTGGAAGTCCAGCCGCCATAACTATGGAGCTCGGCATATTCCCGTGTATGCACGACGAATCTAAGAGAAGCTCTCTCTCTCTCTCTCTCTCTCTCTCTCTAAAGACCAACCACGGCAACTCAAGGCTTTCTTCGAAAACTTAGGACATGTTTCACGGATGAGTTTTTCTGTGCATTGGTCATAATTGTTGGAATATTAGATTGATTAGAATATTAGATTGATTAGATTGATTTTATTCTGATTTGATTTTCTTTATTATTTATCCCTATTCGCCTATAAATAGCCCATATATTGTACTGTTTCAACAGACAGAAAATATAGAGTTATTTTCTCTTCTTAATTTTTTCATGGTATCACAGCTACGTTCTTGTAGCCTGTAGTATTTTTTTCGGCGTCGTCGCGGTGATGGGGTACCACCGGCCACATCACCGCAACGACACAGGGTGTTGCCACCCCTGCCCTCTCACCGCCCAGTCGCGGCACCACCAGCCATCTTCACCACTTCGCGTCGCCGTCGCTTGCCATCGTCGCCTGCTGTCACTGCCTGAAGCTCTGCTGCCAAGGCCGAAACCATCGCGTCGCGCAACCACCAAACGCACACCAGCGCGGCAGCCGGCAGCATCGTCGCCGCCCATAGCCCACAGTGCCGTCGCCCTCGCCGCCGCTGCTGCACACTCACCGGCGCCGCTGGATCTGGTAGTCGCCGCCGACGCTACTGCTGCAATCTCACCAGCGCTACAGCCCACAGCGCAGCGTCACCGCGTCACCGCTGCTCTCATCGCGCGACTCGCGTCAGGCCGTCGACGTTGCTGCTGTCGACGTTCGCTGTCGTCGATCCTACAAGAGGTCGACACTCCCAAGCACCGGGAATCGTGGTACATGCTTCTACAGGATTTCTCGCAAAGCCGTCTGCAGTACCGGGTACAAACGATGAGGTCTTCACGTATCCCCTATTTTCTGTCGTATGTTCACACAGACATAGGGCCCCCCCACCGGGCTACTGGGCAAATATCTGGACCGCGTCACCAAATGCTCACAACCTGAGCAAGCGCTCTATCATCAAAGCGATTCCACCAAGGACAGTCACGGGCCACAGCATGAAGCCAATTCAGGGCCGAGCTCGTGAACACACCCAGCAGAATATTGAAGACCGTGCGAAGCCCCTTGTCCAACGTGGCTGCTGCACCAAGCCTTTTGAGTTTGACAGCTCGATGTTGATAAACTTGGAGGAACCAGTAAGCTAGGAGTTCAGGTCGACGTCAGGCTTGTGAATCTGTGTGATCTGTGGGACCTGTTGCGTATCATCCAGGTTATCATCCGAAAAGCAACGTGGGATAGAGTCTGGTTGTGGATGAGCAAGACTTGTACGAGAGGATGGCAGTAAAAGAAACAATGTTGTACTCGGAACATTACCGTCCAAGCAGTTGATGGAGCCATCCGGGATGAACTTGCTTCACCTTCTGGAACCGCAAGAAGCAAGTAATGGTGGAATGTCACCTACTCCGCCGATCGAGCCACGATCGAAGAAAGCATTCCCAAAGGCTGGGAGAGTTGGGACGGCCCGATGGTCACTCAGGACCGGCTGGTCTCTTCAAAGTCTGTTTACGAAGTCGGAGCGACATCAAGGAAGGAGAGATAGACTTTGGCTACTCTCTACGCCGAATTTCTTAGTGACCTCTGAACAGTCCTATTGGAGAACAGGCTA